>JABUQX010044588.1:65000-76101 GCA_015478945.1 Trachelipus rathkii
AATCAATATATGAAAAAAAAAAAATCAGTAAGGACCGAATTTTACCCCGAAATAATATTTTTTCTCCAACCTTAAATTCTTTCATGTCTTAACACTAAAAAAGCATTTCCTTTCTCATGCAAAATGTACGTTATTGCTTACTTTATTTAATTTTTAATATTTTAAAATTTCGTATCTCTCTTATCATCGTTTTAATTTATTGCTATATTTATATACCAACAATATATGAAAAAAATTACATAAAACACAAATTAACAGATTCATATAACTCACAAGGTCATAATATATATATATATATATATATATATATATATATATATATATATATATATATATATATATATATATATATATATAATATATATATATATATATTATATATATATATATATATATATCTCTTGTAAAAAAATAATAAAATATATATATATAAACTAAAATGAAAATTAAATTAAAATTAAAAGTAAAATAAAAAATGCATTTACATATTTTTGAAGCTCCTCAAATTTAAAAACATTTTTGGCAATTTTGGATACTCTGAATAAAAGGTTCTGAGTTTCACATACGAAAGTGGCAAAGTTTATAATTTTTGTTATTTGAAAGTAGAGGGAGCTAGTAATGACAAGTTTTCAAGGTCACCTAAATCCATCGACAAATCTCTTACAGGTTTATCCTACTGATGTATATAAATTATACTATGACTGGACCCCTTTAGACTTACTTACCTTTTTATGAGTATATTTCAAGTCTTTCAGAAGCACTAATGGATACTTTGATTTCTTTATTACATTAAATTGTGACTTCTCTCCAGATCCACCCACTGGGTCAACTCCAGACACACCCTCTGGGTCAATTCCAGACTCATCCTCGTTGTCAACGGATTCCTTTTTCAAATAACTGGGCCATAAAAAACTGTTCAATGCAGCCTGGTCCAAAGGTTCATCCTAAAATAAAGAATAAAAAAAAAAAGACAGGTTGTTTATATATATAAAAGGAATCTGATTTGATGAATCTAACTTCAGAAGCAATTAGGCTCTAATGTTTATAAGGTAGTATTGAAAAAAGTATCTAAACATTTAAAAATTTAAGTTAAAAATGAAAAAAAATTCTGACTTTCACAGTCTCAATAGATTATGATTTTATGAGTGATGAAAGTTGAGAAGGCTGATGAAATACTCAAATGATTAGTGATAAGGATTTTTCTCCAACTTGTATAATTGTTATGAGAATACAGTAATATGTGGAAACTTCCATTATATTTTTATGACCATAGCGCAACGTGATAACAACCTTGGATGAAGCCTAAAATTTGTACATACATTGAGATACATTGGAACAAAATAATAACCAGCACTGCTAAAAATCATCATTTTTTTTCTACTTATATGATAAGGGGCACCCTAATATATATATATATATATATATTATATATATAATGAGGCCTTTATTATAATATATCATATATATATATTATTTAATATATTATATTTATTATATATATATATTATATGTATATATTATTATATTATATTTATATATATATATATAATTATATATAAGTATAAGTATATATATTTATATATATTATATATTAATATTTTTATTATATGAGGTTGAGGCCTTTTGACACACACTCTTTTCCTCACGTGGTCGGTTGTGGTTATGGCGAAGACGATGGTATTGGGAAAAAGGCATATGTGATGCAAACACATTGGACAATCTTAGGGGCGGTTAGGTGTGAGAAGAATTGATAAAATGATGATGAAATTAGGGAGTTGTGTGGTGTGAAGAAGGTCGTATGATAGAGAATAACGAGAATAATGAGTTGGTTTTGGGTATATGAAAGATGGATGATACATTGGTTTAGTGGGATGTATACGTGTGGTGTTTATTGACCAGGGAGACGAGAAAAAGTGGATTCAGTCGTACAGGAACATGAAGGGAGAAGGATGTGTTGGCAGAGGTGCGAAGAAGGATGATTTACAGGGATGAATGGAGATATGGTTGGGTGGGTGCCAGGTGATGAAACCCAGTTCCTGAAGCACTTAAGAGTGATTTTCTAATTGCGACAATTTCCCACTGGGGTCATAAAGGAGATGGTAAAAGAGGGGTTGGGCTCTTTTTTTGATTTGCGTCATGTTCTTGCATGCTACTTTTCTGTTCCGGTGTATGCTATGCACCCCACCCATGGGGTGAATAATATAAATATATATATATATATTATATTATATATATAATAATATATATATATATTATATTATATTATAATATAATATATATAATAATATTATATATATATATTATAAATAATATATTAATATAATTATTATTTTTTTTTTTTTACAGAGAATAAACCAATACTCACGGGCAGAGCCCTAATTCAAGGAGGAGGATGTACTCAATTTAACGTCCGAGCAGGACGGAGCAAGCCCAGGGAGAATAGCTCACATTCTCCACCCGCCTAGTTGCGAAACCTGGATCCTCGTTTGGTATGGCGGTCTCTAAACATATATGGCGTTTTTTTATAAATATAAAATCATAAAAAAAATTAAAAAATTCACTCAATACATAATTACATATATATATAATATATTACTATATATATTATATAAATATATATATTATATATATATATATATAATATATAATATATATATATATTTATTATTGTATTACATCCATATCACTATTACCGACAATTATTATTATTATTATTTTATTAACTGTTACACATCACTACAGCAATTTGATTATCATTACGTATCAATCACCATACTATTCAGAACTTCTATAACTATACATCCGATGGATCTCCTTTGACAGAACTTATATTATATTGTATATTATTATTATGATTATTATTATTATTATTATTATTATAATATAATATGTTATTATATATAGATATATATATATTATATAATCTGAATTATAATTATAGTATATATATTATATATTATATTAATTATATTATATATATATTATATATTATAATTATATATATATATATATATATAATATATATTAATATATATATATATATATACATATATTTATTATATATATATATATATATAATTATATATATAGTAATTATATATATTTATATAAATTTGTGTTATTGGTGAAGAAGGAGTTTGACGTATGTGTTGGATGTAAATCAGTGAGGGGTTTAGGAATGTGAATTATCGGATCAATTTGTTGTTTATGTAATTAAGTTAGTGGGGCTTGGTTGGAGGAAGTTGATACGAAAGGAAGTAGGTAAATTAAGCGATAAAGTTATGAGCAGAAAAATAAGGTTAGTATAGTAAGAGCGTCGCTATGTAAATCGGTTGAATGTGAAGTTGATACTGAACAAATCTGGGGGGCAAATGAAGGAAGCATTGGTTGTAGTGCAAGGTGTGTGGATGGTAGAGTGGAAGAGAGTGTTAACAGGCGGAATGGTGGATGAAGAGGTGATGAAAAGCGGTTAAGGTAAAAAAGAAAGCGTGGTTGAATGTGTATCAGCAAATAAATGAATTTAAAAGAAAGATGCTTGGAATTATTAAGGAGGAAAAAGAAATACTAAAAGGTGTACGTAGGAGAAAACAAGAGGTATGAACAGTTTGGAAGAGGATGAATGAGGACATACGGGAAGGAGCTCTTCGTGGAAAGGAAAGAACCGAAGGTTTATGAAATGAGAATAAGCGGGATCTGCTTAGAAAATGAATAAGGATGGGTGCTTTCTTAACTGATTGAAATGGGTGTGTGAGGAGTGTGGAAAGACATTCGATAATCTAGCACATATTAACAGTAAGGATGAGGTGTTAGTGAATGTGTGTGGTTTTGATGGGAAGGAATAGGATATTCTTGGGGGATGAGGTTATAGTAGGAACAACATGTGATTGGAGCAGGCGAGAATAAATGGTGCGATGATAGGAGAGAGATGGGGGGTTTGTATGGGCAATGGTCTGTGGCTCACCTGGGCAGGGAATGACCTTAACTTTGAGATTTAACATCAGTGAGGGTCCGTCGGGCCATGATAGGCTCTAAGGGTGGATTTTTGTCTGGGTGGACGGGAGCTCAACTATTATGGTACAGGAGGGGGGGTAAGGCTGGGGCTATTTTTTCGACGTATTGTCATGTTCCCTGCGGCGGTTTTCTTTTCGCTGCCGTTGTACGACCTACCAGGACCAAATTTGGGGCAGAAGAGGAAGGTGAAGAAAGAAGAAAGAAGAATTATATAAAATATTAATATATTAGTTATATAGTGTAGTATGTATATAAGATAGCGGTTGCAACAGCGGATAAACGGTAGACAACTACTCAATATAGATATATATTATATATATATTAGGGATGGTGCCGCATATCGGAAGTATCGGTAATTCGGTATACTTCGCCAAAATACCGAATATTCGGTATTTTGCTTTTTTGCCGATAAAATTCGGGCCGCGAGTATGAGCTTATAACAATAAATTACTCAACATAGGGAAGAGTTATTTGCAAGGGGTTGTTAAATTGAAATTGTTAGAAACTATTTTCCAAAAAAATAAAGTAATCAAATTTTGTAATGCCAATATGGCGAAACTTTTGTCATTTTGTCAGAGTACTCTATAAGCCGCCTTTGAATGTATTGTTTCAAATATTCTAAATTAAAATAGAAATTCATATTAGTGGATATACGGGTAATGGAACAAAACATGTAGCTGGTATAGGGATGAGAGGCTTCTATCAATTTCATGTTTATTCACATGTTGCAACTATCATTGGAACAGATTAAAATATTATGTCAGAAGTATGTTAAAGATATTTTATTTTACTATTGAGAAGATATCCTTCTTTTTTACCAGTCATACGTAGTTTTTTTTACTTTTTTTATAGGTTTATGATGAGGTTGTTTATTTATTATCATTAATTTTAATTGAAAGACATTTATTACAGGTGGATGAATGTTATGAATGCTTAAGATTGTTTGAACAAAATAGTTCCCTATCTATGCTCGCTGAGTGATTCAAGAAATTGACTGATTTTCAGTGAAAATTATTCTATTTGACTTGAGTATTGACATAAATCACTAACAGCATTAAACGTGAAGTCAGTCATCTCGTGATCTCGTTCCTTTCTAGATAAATTAATTTTTATAAGAAGGAATTAAGTTTCAAAAGCTCAGTGAGAATAATTAATACCGATTTGAATGGAGTTCTTAAGAAATCAGTAAAAACCTTTCTAATTTTACTATGGTTGATAATCTTTTTATGTGTTAAGCTCTACTTTTTATATATTGCGATTCTTTAGCATTTTATGTCATCTAAACTTTCTTTCCACGCCATACCCCTGAAATATATGAAATTTAACATTAAATGGATCGTAATGAAGCGATGGAAAGAATATGCATGATTTTAGCTTTTGCTTTTTTCTTTCTGTTCCTTCTAGTTGTTAGTATATTTAAAAAACTTTAAGGTTCCTTTTTACTTCTTTAATTGCTTTTACATAGATGATTTCTGAATCCAAGATCGGCTAACGAGTTTGGTATTTGGATGAAAAAGGCGGCGATGTTTATTCTGATCATGCCGAGTTTTGTAATAAAGTTAAAGCGCTACATGGAATTCCGATCAAGAAAATACAAATATATAAATAAGTTTGCCAACTTGACTAGTGAAGTGACAATGGATATTCCTCAATTGAGTGAAAACACTGGAAAATAGATTTTATGAAATTGAAAAGACTGAAATAAATATCTTTGCTGCACGTATCAAAGTCGGAAGTGAAAGATATTTAGAACGGAGGAAAGTATGTTATGAAAGCAACGAAGATAGGACTTATGCCCTGAAATGGAATGTAATCGTTCTACGTCAGTTTTAATTAGAGCTTATTCAAGTGAAGTTTAGTTTAATATCTGTAACTACGAAACTTTTCAGTTTTCATTTAATTATTTTTAATATGATGATGGTTTGATATAGGTAAAGCATGTTGATTTTAATTTTTTGTTTTATATTTTTGTAATATAACACTGGTAAACATGAAATTTTTTGGACTGGGTTTCGCCAATTGAAGTTATTGATGTCGCTGATTTTCAAAAGATGTTTATCGTTTGGGTTGCATATAACCGGGACTTCGCATCTTGTGAGATTTGTGTGCAACACAGACTTTGATAAAATTTTTATGAATTTTTCCTTTCAAAGAACATATAAATTTAGTTGTTGATTATTTAATATATACTATATAATGATATATATATTTTATATATATATATATATATATATATATATATATATATATATAATATATTATTAATTATTATTATATATTATATATATATATAATATATATATATTATATAGTATAGCCTATATATATATTTATAGGAGAGAACATCGATGATTATGAACATGTTTTGATAGATATGTACATCATGAGATACACTATGAATAAAGAAGTAATATGGGCACACAATGATGTAAAGAGAATGGTTTATTTAAGACACTTCGCATGTCACTTTACTCTTCGTAGATCGATTAACTGTATAGCGTCTGGAATATCCTCATCAAGCTCCAACAATGGTCGGTGACTGATTCCACTTGCCCTGGTAACGTCCTATCATGACCTTTGAAGATTTGATGGAACGTTCCCTGCCTCATCACTAACTATATACTCACGGTGATCCGGACATTTCTTAGGTGAGAATGGTAGTAGTGAACTTTATACTCATTCTACATCATGGAGCAATGAAACTGTTCTAGCGAGTCCACAATCTCTCGGTAGTTGCCCGCTTTCCTGTTCCGAAGAAAATTCTGTGCTACATGTGAAAAAGCATTCGACGGCTCGTTGACCTCTAAACACGTCATTGTTTAGCAAGGCAGCCATCCAGGAGGAGTTGTCGTATGTGGGGCATCACCAGACTTTTTTTTTCTGTCAGCTCAGACAGGAAACGTATGAGGCAATTTGGAACCATTCACCATCATGGTCAGGGCCTTCACAAATTGTATCAAACCAAGTTATATGTGTAGTGGAGGTAAGATGAATGTTTTTTTCTCGTGTACAGTGGTTACGATACGTAGTTTCTGTCATGGCGTAAGGGTTACCTCGGTGGCTTCTCTTTGGTCATGTCCTTTGCGGCCCGGTCTGGTCGCAATCAGGAAGAGGGGATCGTGTTGGTGAATCATGTGCTTTAACAGACAAGCAGAAATGGTTTTTACCGATTATTGAGGGCCGACGCATATGTTACCATCCATCGTATGACTATTGTAGCTCTCCAACTGTCTTGATTTCTTGCATCCTCCTGTCTCATCGTACGAGATACCCTACTCGGAACCGGAGCATACCTGTTGCGTGGTAACAAACACCACTTTAACTGCTCTTGGCAAGTGTTTCATAACGTCCGCCCATTCACTAAACGCCTGCAAGTATGCGAGAGTCCAATACGAGTAAGTAGGCCTCAAGACTTCATGCATACACATAGGTTCCATTGGAACTGAAAGAGGCTACGCAGCTCTGCTTCTTGTCAAAAAATGATCCACTCTTGTGCCGTGGTCCAATAGTCATTTTTCATTCAACCTCGAAGCTCAGGACAACTTCGGAAAATACAACTCTCATACAAGGTCGTTCAGTTCACCCTGGGTGTGAACCATGACGGACCATCCGACTGTAGTTCAGATGGATGATGACATCATCCAGGTCAGTGGCATGATCACGCTATGACGTAACAAAAGTCCAACATGGCTTCACGAATAATCGACGTGAGTAAAACTTGCTGCTACTTGTAGGATATAGTGGAGAAGGGTACGTCTATACAGCCTACGGTAGTGGCACATGAGATTTTGTCATTCCTAGGAAATGCAATAAAATAGGGACCATGATGCACGAAACGGGGGGGCGGATGTGATACGCAATCCCGGAATATTGGAGATCAGCACGTCGAAATTACTATTATCGGCTACCAAAGTCCATTCTAGGAAATTTTCACTTTTTTGTTGAACATGTGTAGTTCTATTTTTACCGTAAATGGACTGACGTTTAACTTTGAAATTAACTAATTCGGCGAATAGGCGGAATATTATTGGCCGAATATTGGTATTCGGCCGAATACTTTTTGCCGAATATTCGGTATTCGGTAGTCGCTTTTTTTCACTTATTCGGCACATCCTAATATATATATATTATATAGTATTATATTAGTGTATATTATATTATTAAGGTTAATAGATAAGATATATTATACTATTATAAATATGTATAATTAGATTTATAGTCTATAATAGAGACCATCACCCTATTCGGCCATTTATAATCATTCTTCCAGTTATTCTCAACTATATCGGATAAATTCAAAATTTTAGACCATGGAAATGCTGAAGATTGGAAGTCTTGGAATCTTTTATTTGGTGCTAAAGTTAAGGAAATTTGTGTTGTTTTAGGGTATTATTTCCATTCTCAGGAAAGACTTTTTAACCCCCATTTTTTTTTTTCTTTTTCCCACCCAGATTTTTTTTTTTTTTTTTTTTTTTTCCCCTTCCTTCCTTTTTATTTTTTTTCCCTTTTTTTTTTTTTTTTTTTTTTTTTTTTTTTTTTTTTTTTTTTTTTTTTTTTCCTAAAGAAAATACTTCAATGTTTAACTTACATGCCTAAAGTGAGCGAATTTTTCTATTTTTGGATTGCTCTTCTAACTATTTAGTAAATTTTTTACTAAAGTGAAGCAATCCTTTATTATTATTTTATTGAAAAACTTATTTTGTTTACTATCATTATATTCAGCCTTGACAATGGGATGTTATTTGTAATACCCAAAATAGTCGGTTTTAATAATATTTAAATGATGTTTAGGATTGTTCTAAGTTATTAGCGAGAATAAGTAATATATATTATTATATATTATTACTATATAGTCTAAATGCTACTATATTATTTTTTTTAATTATATATATATATTTATCTATTAATATTTAAATATTTATATTATATATTTATTTATATATATATATATTATTAATATATATAATATATATATATTATAAATTATACTTTTACCTTTCCTTCCTCTCACCCGTGGTCCGCCTATCTTCAGGGTTGGCCACACTACTTTCGGCACCTGCACCCTCAGCCCAGTCTCCTCCAATAGATCTACCAGGGTGAGATGTTTTGATTGTCGTGGGTTGAGAGTTAGATGGTCAGAAGGAAGGAGAGGACTGTTCCGGAACCAGTGTAAAATTTGGACCAGTGTTTGACTTGGCTTGGTTTAAATTGAATTGTGTTGTATAGATGTAGAGTTTTGGCTTTCGATTACTCTAACGGCTAACATATGAACAATATAAACATTCAAAATATCAGGGATGTTTTTAACACAGTCGCATTGGTACTCACAATGCACTAATATGGGAAGGGTACCCGATGATGTACAGCTTCGTAAAAATAAACAAAAAGAAAAAGAATATAGTGTATATGATGGTATTATGAATTTGCATACATTTTAAAAATATTTAGGTTTTGTGGATATAAAAGGTGGGTGATCAGATTTATTATTGTCATATTTGGATTCAGCACACTAAAAACCCTAAGAATAAGGCAAATTCATTCAAAAAAGTTTATTTCATTGTAGCAGTGTATTTATATTGAAGAGATCGACCAATAATAGTTTGTCAAAAACTTTGACCAATAGGAGAATTTTGGCAACCCTCAATTTGGTTGTCTTTATCTTTACTTGATCCCAGATATCAAGATATTGTTTTCAAGAAGAGGATTCGCAAGTGGAAACACACTGGAAAAGGTAAAAATAGTGCAGATAAGAAATAGCAACAATGAGAAAACTAACTGACCTACTGAGGATCTTGATAATTAATCACTTATATAGTCAAATTCTTCCTTAACTGAGACTGAGTTGGGCTGCTCTTGCTTAATGTCGGTAAGTTAGCGCCCATTGTTACTTTTCGATGAAGAATGGTAATTCGAATTCAAAGAGAATGGTCTTTGAAAAAATAATAAGACTAATATATAATATAATAATAATATAATATATAATAATATAATAATAATAATAAAATAATATAATATTACTATATTATATTGTGGAATTATTAACAATATAATAATAATAATAACTACCTTTATTTTCCTTTAGGTCGCATGTCAGATAATTGAAAATTTAAAAGCAAAAGAAAAATAAATTTTCAAATTACGTTGTTAGGGTTCTCGTCAATCCCTAATTAGGTATATTTAAAATTAATAAGCTCCAGTTGAACTTAGCATTAACCGTTCTTTATTCTTTCTTTCAGTGCTGATGAAAATTAATTATTAGCTGCAGAAGTTAGTAGAATCAAGTAGTAGTTTCCAGTTCATGGTCCTCACAAAGAGGATTTGTCACATAAATATTTAGAATGATTTAACAATAGATCCGACACATACCATTTGCAAAAACTGAATTTATGTAATAATTATTATTATATATTACAGACTCCCAGGGCCTGGAGCTCTTATAGAAACTTCCTTAAAACAAAATTTTTCCGGAGTCAGGTGCTCTTAACATCTACCATTATTAGAGATCTCGGAGCTTGGTGCTTCTTTCTCTAACTGAAAAATCATAGCCAGGTGCTCTTAACATCTTCTATCATTATCAGAAATTTCCCAGAGCTTGGTGCTCTTACTTTACAAATAATCACAGAGCTGGAGCTTTCACAGAGGATTTTCCTTAGAGAGAAGCATAGCAACTAACCTTATTGAATTACCACCATTGAATCAGATACAACAGAAAATTTAGAACATCCCTGAACTCCTGAAAAACCAGATATAAGCACCAAATATTTCAGGAGTAAATTTAAATCAAGAATATAGCAGAATACCTCTCACTTTCAACAGTCAACATAAAGTAATATTAGATTTACAAAATCTCCTTAATTTGCTTGATCGGTGATTCTTGTTGTGGTTGTTCTTGATTCATTCTTGTGATGGTAATTCTTGTTATGATTGATTCTTGTTATATTCTAATTCCGATTCCTGTTTTTTGAGTCCATAATTCCTCTGCATATGAACTGCAGTCTGTTACTATCGGGTTAGAAAGTTCATTGTACATATCTAACACCACCACAATAAAGAGATTTTAAAGACGGTTGCATTTTAACCATTCTTTTGG
>JABUQX010044589.1:0-7500 GCA_015478945.1 Trachelipus rathkii
GGCTGAGTGACGGGTCTATTTCAGAGAGAAGGAACGAGAGGAGAAGAGAAGAGATCGAGAGAAGGAGAGAGAGAATACGGAGAGGTTCATTGAAGACGGATCCTGACGATGAGGAGAGAGAGAGAGAGAAGAGACGAAGAAGGAGAGATAGAGAGAGGAGAGAGAGAGAGAGAATACGGGGAGGACTGAGCGAGAAGAGAGGAGTAGAGGAGAGAAGAGAGAGAAGAGATAGAGAGAGAGAAGAGGAGAGAGAGAGAGAAAGAGAGTAGAGAGAGAGAGAGAGAGGAGAAGAGGAGGAAGAAGAAATGGAGAGAGACGAGAGAGGAGAGAGAGAGACTGAGGAGAGAGACGAGAGAGAGTGAGAGAGAGAGAGAGATGAGAGGAGAGGACGAGAGTAGCAGCAGGATGGAGAGAGAGAGAGAGAAGAGAGAGACGAGAGAGACGAGAGAGGAGAGAGATTGAGAGAGAGAGATGGAAGATCTTCCGGTAGAGAGGAGAGAGAGGTATTATTATTATTATTATTATTATTATTATATTCATTATTTTATTATTAATTGATTTTTATTATTATTATTATTATTATTATTATATAATGGCTATCTGTTTTTAGAAACTGTAGAATAGTAATTTAGTAGTGTTTGCTGCCACTAGTAATTAAAGAATATCTGGCAAATAAAAAGAAAATAATCGAGTAGCCTCTTTAACACGCACACACAACCACACACCTATACCGCACAAATAACACCACACACCACCACCACACACCACACACACACACACAACACACACAATAATATCATTATATTACTATAGGATATATATACTATATAATATAACTATATACATATATAATATATTATATATATTTATATATATATATATATATATATATATATATCCTATATATTATATTATATATCATAATTTATAATACTTATATTATATATTATATATCATATTACATATATATATATTATATTATTTTATATATATATAATATATATATATTTATACTATATTATATATATAATATATATATTATATATATACCTACTATATTATTAATATATTATATATATATATATATATATATATTATATATATATCATAATATCTATATATACATATATATATAATAATATATTATATATGTAGTATATATATATATTATATAACTATCATTATACCTCTCTTTACCTTTTCACCTCATGACCACCCCATTCATTGAAGTGATTGCCACACCTTCAGCCCATGGTGACCCCTGCCGGACAGCAGAAACTTCACGGTCCAAGAGGATCCTCCAGGGAGGCTGTTCACTTTTGTTCTGTGTTGATAACTTTTTAAACAGCGAGAGAAAGAAGCTGAGATGATCATTCCGGAATCCTGGTTACAGTTTTGACAGCTATCTGTGGTGGTTTGATTAAGGTTGAATCTTTGTTTGCAGTATTGCAATTTATGGTGATGGCCGCATCTTAGCTTGGCCAAAGATGACTGACTGGTTCTTTGTAGTGAGTTTGATTTCTGGTGTATTACTGGATGGATGTTTGTTTAACTGTTGTTGGATGGTCTGCTTTCTTTAAGTGTTTCTGTTTTAGTGTCGCGCTGGATTCTGTTTGGTGCATGTTGTGTTGTTTGGTGGTTGTGGAATGAATAATTAATAATTTCATTTGTAATAATTTTATGGTGAAGAGGAGGTTGTTTGAGTCTGTAGGGATGGGGTTATAGGGTGCAATGTATGCATATGGTTGTGCTGGCTACTTGGTTTTTGGAAAAGAATTGTGTGCTATCATGTTCAGGTGTGTGTTTATTATGGAAGAATTTTGGTTTCTTTGTGCAGGTGTTCGTTGTGGTGTGTTGTATGCTACATCCTGATATGATTTAGAGCTTTGTTTATATGTCGTTCTGGAGTTTCTTTATGTTATTTTTAGTCAGTAGGGATGCCAAGTTGGGAGTTAAGCGTACAGTTTAGAGTTTTCGCGCGAATGTATTGTTATGTATTAGTTGGTGGATGTCAGTGTTATTGTATTGTGAGTCTGCTGGCCTTGCGGACCGGTTCTTAATATTGTTAGTTTCTTGTTGGCAGATGGAAATTATGTTGTATTCTATTTGTTTTGTGAAGTGAGATGCCGTGTCAAGCGTTACCCGGAGAACCAATTTGGGAGTTTTGTTTAAGGGTTTTATAGCGATGTTTGTTTAGATAGATGTGGTGTGTTGTGGCACCAAGGTTGGCGTCGTTTTGGTGTATAATTAATGTAATTAAAGTTGTTTTTGGTGAGGCGCGGCATTCTGGTTTTCTATTAACCTTGTTGATGTTTTGATTGTGTGTTTATTGTTGTGTTCAGGTTTGGTATGTTAGGTTCTGGTGTGTGTAGTGGTTATAGGTGATGTCATTTGCGAATAGGTTTTTATTGATTGGTGTTGAATCTGTTTGTGGCTGTGGTAGATCAGCCGTAAATAGGTTGAATAGTGTTTGGGATAGTATTGCACCTTGAGGTACTTCGTTGTAGATGTTTATTGTTCTGGGTTTTGTAATTGTTTGTTGTATTTGTGCTGTTTGTCCTGATAGAAAGTTGGAAATCCATTTCTTTAGGTTTAGTCAGGGGATGTTAGATTATTGTTATCAAACCGCTTCATAAGCCTTCTGGCCTCAAATTCACATCTGAAATATTTCTTAAATGAATATATTAACGTTTTGGTATTAAGTCAAAAATAATGATGATGGGACCTTTCTCTACAAGGCATTACATGTTAAGCCAACTGATAGGTCTTCAATGTAAACTCCTATCCCCAGAAGTATTTATAAGATTCACATTGTAAAACACTCATATATAGGTAAGGCTTATAAATTGTGCTCGGATTGGGAAATCATTTGATGTTGAAGTTAAAAGAATTAAACAGAACCTGATCAACTGTAACCACCCTTTAAATATAACAGGAAAAATAATAAACAAAACATCAACAAACTCTATTAAAAAAATAAAAGCTTATTATCTAAATCATTATTATTACTTTCAATGAATTTTTATTTTCAAACGTCAATGCTCCAAAAGACTTCGCATAAAGAGAGAAAAATGCTACGCTGGCATTATTTAACACCATATTTAATCTGCAGCAACTCAAAATATTAAGTTAATATACACAAAGCAAGAAAACTTTATCTTCCGCGTTTCCTACTAAGATCATTTTTCAGTTAATCCCCATGAGTCGTAGTTACCAATTCGTGGCATGTCCGAGTCTGCTGTACGATATGAGGCATTTTGGCTACACGACTAATAAATTAAAAGATAGAATAATACAAGCACCGCTTTAAACCCAGTAAAATTATATTACATAATTCACTGAGTCATAACAAAGACCATAATCTGTGCCTAACTATTTCAATAATCATCTTAAAATTTTTATACTCCTCATGCGAAGAGCAAAAACTTGAAATAGCATGAAGCTTCATTACATAAGACATCAAAACAAGAATTAACATTTAAAGTCTTACGTAATGGCCCCTTAGATTAATTATAATATGAAATGCACCTAAAAATTTAATAAATTAAAGTCTTCAATCTTGTGTAAAATTAATCATTATTTGTTAGAATCGAAAACTCTGAAGTTGTCCGGGTTTACGACGGAAACCGGCCAGGAACTAATAAATATAAATATGCAATCATACTTTCTTTGTAAATTATTTTCTAAGCACAGTTTTCGGACGAAACCGGTCAGGAACTAAATATAAATATATATATTATTATACTATATAAATATATATAATATATAATATTATATATATACTTATATATAATATTATACGATATATATATTTATTATATATATATATAGTATATATATATATATATATTAATTATATATATATACCTATATATATATATTATAATATATATATATTAGTATATATATTATATATATATATATATATATATAATTTTATATATATTATTATAATATATATATATATATACTATTATATACTATATATAATATATATTTATATATTAAATATATCTAATATTATATTATTATATATATATATATTATATATATATATATATATATAGTCATATATATATATATATATATGCCACATTTTTCTTTGATTAAATTATTGTTTTTATAGAATAGTAAGTTTCAAGAAATTAAATGGAGATTAGATGAAAATCATTTCTGTAGATTGGAGTAAAGTGAAAACTTGTATTATTATTATTATATTATTATTATTTATTATTATTATTATTATTATTATGTATTATTTATTATTATTATATTTTTATTATTATTATTATCGAGTTTTAATATTATCAAATTTCTTAATATTTCCACTTAATCGGAAAATTTTGAGATAACGACGACGATCATTGAGAAGTATATCGCCGATTTTTGCCCGATGGACGATTCGACGATTAATCGTCCCATCACTAATATATATATATATATATAGTATATATATATATATATATACTATATATTATATTATATAATACTATATATATATAATATATATTATTATGGGTGAGGGTTGGTTTGGCAATTGGAGGAGGAAAGGTCATTGTTTCCAAATGATTCACGCTATCCGTAACTGTAATAATATATTATATAATTATATATATATATTTATATATATTATATACTATATATAATATATATAATATATTATTATATATATTATATATATTATATATATATATATATATAAGTGTACGCCAAGAGATATTTCTTTGGGATAATGTTGACAAAAGCTTTGGTCACAATTTGCTAGGATAGGTTTTATTATTATGTATTATTATTTATTATTATTATTTTATTATTATTATTCATATATATTATTATTATTATTATTATTATTATTATTATTACAGGCAATATAATCAATCACACTCATCACTAACTCAGCTTATAGCATTTTCTCTCAAATATACAGTTTCATTATAATAATTTGGGGCAAGCAGATTTAACCCCAGATCCCTCCCCCCCATATATATCATAATATATACTATATTATATATTATATTATATATATATAATATTTATAGTTATATATAATAATATTATATATATATATATAAGTATATATATATTATATTATCAACAGCATCTAGCTAATGCGAAAAAATTTCCTGCTTCACACTAGTATTATATATAATTAGTATATATTATTATATATATATATATATTATATATATATATATATATATATTAATATATTATATATATTACTATTATATATATATATATATATAATAATTTTTAAATAAGAATTAAAAAAATAATTCTAAAAATACTAATATAGGCGGTACTAAACCAAGAGATCCTTTACTTTTGGAATGTGTGGATTTCAGGCAGAAGAGATAAAGAGAGAGAGAGAGCAGAGGAGAAGAGAGACAGAGAGAGAGACAGAAAAGAAAGGAGAGGAGAAAGAAAGAGAACGAGAGAGAGAGAGAGTATTACAAAAATATAATGAGTGGTACACGAATATATATTTAGTCATCCTTTAGTTAAATAGATAAAACTATTAGGTATTCACACACTATATATATATATATATATATATATATTATATATGTCTCTGCTACCTATATATTATATATATTATAATATATATATATAATATACTATATATATATATATATATATATATAATATATATATATATTTATATATTAGGTATCATTTTATTATATATTCTATATATATAAGGTATATTTATATATACTATATAAATTCTACTATATATATACTATACTGATATATATATAAGTATATATTAATTATATTAATATATTTGATATTTTATATATATTTACTATTATATATATATATATAGATATATATATATTATATATAAATTATATATTATGATATATAATTCTTATATGGCCACCTGCTGCTACCCAGAAAGTGTAACGGAATGTTAACCCGAAGGAAGGCGCGCATATTTTATGGGTCGTCTTGAAGGATTTTTGTGTGGAAATGTTATTGATATCATTGCTTGCCCTTTTATGGTGTTTTTCGTGTAGTGGCAGGGAAGTAATAGTTATTGTAGTAGTAGTAGTAGTTGTAGTAGTAGTTGTAGTATTAGTAGTAGTTGTTGTTGTTGTTGTTGTTGTTGTTGTTGTAGTAGTAGTAGTAATAGTAGTTCTTGTTGCTGTAGTAGTAGTAGTAGTTTTTAGTAGTAGTAGTAGTAGTAGTAGTAATTATTAGTTAACGTGGTGACATTATTATAGTAAATATTATTATTGAATGTTAAAGTTCGCACCTCACGTAACATTGTCCTTTTCTATGAAAGGAATTACTCTAGGTAGTTAACACCTAGGATCCGGACGAGTGATCGAACCCCAGCCCTTTGCTTTGCGGCTCTGTAGCTCTACCGTTGTGCCATGGTAGCAAGGTCTTTTATTTCCATTTTTTTCATGGTTGTGGTTGCACAGAAGGAATTTTAGTAGTAGTAGTAATAGTAGTTTTGGTAGTAGTAGTAGTAGTAGTAGTAGTAGTAGTAGTAGTAGTAGTAGTAGTAGTAGTAGTAGTAGTAGTAGTAATTAAAATGATTAAAAATGTTTTTTTTTATTATGTAATAAAAAAACAAGATCATTAAAAATGTTGTTTTTTATATTACTAAATAATAGGATAGAAACTATCATTAATATCATTAATGTATTAGTATTAGTTGTGGTAACAATAGTATTAATGGTTGTTATGTGGTATTAGGTATTCAAACCCGTATTGAAGTGATAATGCTAGTAGTAGTAGTAGTAGTAGTAGTAGTAGTAGTAGTAGTAGTAGTAGTAGATTGGTAGTAGTAGTAGTAGTAGTAGTAGTAGTAGTAGTAGTAGTAGTAGTAGTGGTAGTAGCAGTAGTAGTAGTAGTAATACAGTCGATACTAATTAAACTCTTGCTAAACTTTTCTTTTTTCAAGTATGGTAGCTGACTAGAAAGAGTAATGGTAGTTTTAATAGTAAGTTTTTAGTAACCTGAATTAATTTAAGTAGTTGAACTACTATCGATACCTTTGAAGATGTTTTAAACCTTTCAGGTAATGGTAGGATAGTTGTATGGTAGAATAGTTGTAATGTTGGTATTTTTTTTAGTTCTCATGATACACCAGGTGTCTTCTAAATATTATTATTATTATTATTATTATTATTATTAATTATTATTATTATTATTATTATTATTATTATTATTATTATTATTATTATTATTATTATTATTATTATTATTATTATTATTATTATTATTATTATTATTATTATTATTATTATTATTATTATTATTATTATTATTATTATTATTAATAATAATTATTCCTATAATTCATTATTATTATTATTATTATTATTATTATTAATTATTATTATTATTATATTTATTATTTATTATATTATATTATCTATTATTATTATTATTATTATTAATTAATATTATTGCTATAGTATTATAAATATTATCTATTATTTTTATTTGAAACATTTATTATTATTATTATTATTATTATTA
>JABUQX010044589.1:10000-17500 GCA_015478945.1 Trachelipus rathkii
AAAATGGCTTTCACCTCTAAAACTATACATATAATATTTATTATTATAACTACTATATATATTATATATAGTTATTATTATTAATACTTATATATACTATATTTTATTATATATAATATATTAGTATATATATATATTATAATATAATACCCATAGTTCACGAAGGCGAGGAGACCCTGACTCTGCCATCGGTGGGTATACCCTTGGGGTAGTATTCTATAGTTAAAAAAAGCAAAATTTATAGAAAGTATTTATTTTAACGTAACCAATAAAAGCTCTCTAAATAGGCTCTCATCATATTACTATAATTAATATAATCATATTTTTTTTTATTTACTTTTTATTACATTTATCATATAAAAAAACTTTGTGATATCAATCTTCTCACAAAAATGTGGTTCGCTTTTCGCTCAAGTCTTGCAGAGTTTGTCATTTCCTTTTTCCCGTGTAGCTGTTGCAGTTTTTGAGAGATGGATTTAGGCTCTTCTAGAGGCTGATCCAGAATATATATATATATATATATAATATATATAGTATATTATAGTATATATATTATATATATATTATATATATAATATATATATATATATATAATATTAACTATATATATTTTATTAATATAAGTATAGTAGTAATTATATTCACTATATATATACATATATATATACTAATATATATAATTATTATAATGAAATACTGATGATTGCTAGCGATATGAGTTAACAATCATGTTATCATCAAAAAATGATCGATGAAATCCCCCAAACTTGAAATGGAGGATATGCATGAATAAAAGGACGTTATGTGAAAGAATTGCAACTATTTAATTTAAAAAATTAATTCACTTTTGATTTAGATCTACAATAACATTATTATTTTTTCTCCCTTTCCTAAAAGCAGAAAAAAAACTTTTTTTTAATTTTTTTTACTTAATGTTAAAAGAAAAAACTCGAAGTTAAATCTAGCCGAATTTAGTCGAGCGGTAAGGCCTATTATTGAATAAAATTGTTTTCCAACGAATAAGCAATTTTTCACATTCTACATTCTGCATTGCATTTTTGCCGTATTTACTCACAGACATAAGGGCTATTTGTTTAATGTTAGAAATCGGATTTTACTCGAAGTTCTTGGCATTATTTCAAAAGTAAGCATATATACATTTAAATTAGAACAAATAATATAATATTTATTTTTCATCACCCAATCAGCCATATACTTGCTGTAATTTATATTTTTACTTAACCGTACGTACGCATCATTCATGCTTTGCATTCATCGCTAGGAAAAACGCCACTGATATTATTATTTATACTATATATTATATATGTTTAATTTATATATATACTATATTTATATATATATAGTAATTATATATATCATATCTATTATTATATATAATATATCTATATATTAGATTTATATATAATAGATATATATATATTATATATATATACTACTATATATATATATATATATTGTGTGCGTGTGAGAGTGTGTGTGCGAGTGTGCGCGCGCGTGCATTTGTGTGTATGTATGTTTGTTTGTTTGGTTCTGTGTGGGCGTACATTCGTGTATTTAAATATTTAACAGTTAATTTTAATAAATAAAAAGTATCAAAATAATTAAAATTATATTAATTTTAGTGTTCGTCCCACCTCCACTCGCCTCAAAGAGAAAAAATCTGGATTTTCGATAATTGTATTTTTAGATTTAAAAAAAAAAAATAAATAAATAAATAAAAAGAAAAAGAAAAGCAAAAAAATTAAAAAACAAAGACAAAAAGAAAAGAAAAAATAAAAACGAAACGATGAAGAACCATAACCAGTAGGTAGGGTTGCCGCATTGCACCAGGACACTTAAACTGTGGTTCCGCACCGCACCGCACTTCACCGGTACGTCGGCCAAACCTATTAGTAGGATACTAGTAGGGAAAGGTGAAGGTTGGGAAGTTGTGGCTATTGTGACCCTTTCTCTCGAAATAAAAGAATATTTAAAATATGATATAAATAATATATATATATTTTATTTTATTTTTTTATTTTATTATTATTATTATTATTATTATTATTATTCATTATTATTATATTATATATATTATTATATATTATTTACTTATAATGACTTTATATATATTATATATATATATAAGTATATATATTATATATATAGCCAGTGATAGTATGTATACTAATATAGTATATATATATATTATACTATATAGTATTATATATATAATATATAATTTCAAAGATTGGGACGATTAATCGTCATCGTCGATCAGTTTCCATCGGCAAAAAGATCCGTGATGTTTTCTAGTCGCTTCGTTTCGTCATCGTCATCGTCATCGTCTGCGAGCTCGTCACTTATTTTGCCCGATTAATGAACAAATATTAAGAAATTTTGAATAATTATAAAACTTCAATAATAATATAATAAAAGAATAATAATACATAATAATAATAATAATAATAATAATAATAATAATAATAAATAATAATAATAGTAAATAATATATAATATAAATAAATTATAATATATATATATATGTATTATA
Organism: Trachelipus rathkii; assembly: GCA_015478945.1. Lineage (NCBI taxonomy): Eukaryota > Metazoa > Arthropoda > Malacostraca > Isopoda > Trachelipodidae > Trachelipus > Trachelipus rathkii. The sequence continues at coordinate 12,555 of JABUQX010044589.1, forward strand.
TATATCTTATAATATATATATTATATATTATATATATATATATTATATATTAATATATATATATATATTATAAATATAATATATTCAATTATATATACTATTATATAATTAATTATATTATATATAAATATAAATATATTACTTATATATTTATATACCATTTATTGCTTAATGGTATGTATTGATTCATTCTAGTGCCTTAATGGTTCGCTCTTTCTGTTCATGGCGTCATATCCACACTTTCATCTCCGAGGGACAACATATTCATATACACATACTTATATCACACCCTTTTTCTAGGACAACATCTACAGACAATCCCTAATCCCTTATACTCCATACGTTAGGGAAGAAAAAATCTCCCACCATCGTTAATGTCTGCGATGTAATAGTTAAGGCCGACTAAGGAGGACAATACAGGTGGCAGTTAGGATGGCTTGCCTTACAAACCACTTATCTTGTGCCAGAAGGAAATGCTAATTGCATTGCCTCGGAGAAAGTTCGTGCACTCGCAGTAAGCGCCCTTCTATCCTTCGGGGAAAATGTATGAATCATATCTGTATATGAAATGTCAGAGGAATAAATTTGAGGAGAAGAGGAGAGAGGTGATGGAGTATTTAGAAAGGGCAAATTTGATTGACTCGCTGTGACTGAAACCAAAAGATGAAGGAAACGGTGGAAAATTAGTGGTGTGGTGTGAAATGTGTTTGTGTTTGCTGTGGAAAGAAATGAGAGGGGGATAGAAGGATTTGCAATTTCTGATGACGTGAGTTTGTTGGGTAGGAGCATGGTATATTTTTGTGTGTCGTGATAGTACTAGAGTCTTAAAGGTTAAATTTAAGTTTGGAAATGTCAAAATTTGTGTTGCGACATATGATCCAATTGAGGGTAATGTTGAAAAGAGTGCGATTTTTGGGATAATCTGAATGAGTTTTGGAGGGAATGAGGCAGATCAGTTCATTTCGCCACATTATCTGCCCCATTCAAGGGATTTATTTTTTATAACAATACAACAACTACGGTAAACAATGAGGGGCTGGTAATATCTCATATTTTCAACCCTCTAGCCGCCACAATACGCATTTATGAGCAACAGACGCAGGTTTAAAGTGGCAGGGGAATTAAATTCCCCAGTAGTGAAATACCAGAGAAATGTCAAGAAGAAAAATTCAACAAACAAGAGTCGGTGGTGCGTCTGCAATAGCAAGGATAAGCCCAATCCACCCCAGCATACCTTACTGCCCTGAACAAATCTCTACCCTGTCAACTACTCTGCGTGCCGCAGGAGCTACAGACATCTGTTGCTACCTGCTCTATCTCATTCTCTCTCTCTTACTCTCCTCTTCTCTCTCGTGCTGCTTCCGTCAGCGCTCTGCGTGTTCTAACTCGTCCCGACGGTAATTAAGCTCCCTCCGCGCACCCTTGCCCGCTGTCCACTCCCTTATTCTCTCTTACTCTAATCTCTCTTACTCTCTCTCTCTCTCTCTCCTCATCTCCTCTATACTATATATACTATACTATATATATATTATATATATTAATACTATATGACTAATAATATATTTATATACTGGACTATAGATTGATAGAGATTTATAAGACACCATTTACTCGCAATAGATAGTTATTAGGGATCATAGATTGAACTGGAAAGTACAAGAAAAGCTTTAATAAGCCTTCTTTGTGCCGACTTGAGCTCGACCCTGTGTCCAAAAGTCCGAGGTAAACCTCAAGAGCCCCTCACCCACGATATTTGTATTAGCAGTTACTCCATTACATGGGTGGATGAGACCTTATGTTACTTAGCGGTATAAAGCATACATAAAAAAGGAGGAAAAGTCTCGGCGTCTGATAAACAGACTTCACAGTCTTTGATTGCCCCGACTTCTGAGTAGTCAACTCATTGTGATGTGAGGTGATCCAGGACATTTTTTTTTGTTTCAATTTAAGGCCAAGGATGTTTTTATCCATTGTTCAACAGGAGAGAGGCTCGGACACAAACCCGCGCTCCAATCGAAGAGAGGAAAGTGTAGACGGTATTTTGTGACGAACGCTGAGATTTGTAAAAGTTTGGGTGTTTTTTTGAAACGAAATATATATGTGATAAAATTCACCCAGATTATATTTCAATACTATGCCCCTATCAGCGGGATTAAAATATGATTGTATAGCTCAAAGGCCTTCCAGAAGTTAAAAAATTGGTGTATGTTTAGCTTAGTTAATAATCGACAGTAAGAGCACAGATTGCAGTATTTTCGTGTATACATCGCGAAATCACGATGTGATAGACTTAGAGGGTGCACATTGATAGATAACTCCACTTGACACAAGAGATTAAGAGCGATAAGATAGGGAAGAAGACAAAAACCTGGGAACACCATTATAAATAATGAACAGAAAACGACATTAATATAGGAAGTATCTTGCCACGGAGAATATCACCAACAGCCTCGATAATTGCATGACCGAAATTTGAGTGAAATAGAATAGAATTTAAGATAATATATGCAAGAGAAAGGAATGGAAACCACTAAATAATAGGAAGGGAGAGGATGAATTGGGAGTATATAAAAAGTCAAAGTCGAGAAAATCGAGCGTCTCGCAATTAACTCGAGTACAATACTGTCTAATACTATTTGGAAATATATTGTTCAAAGGACTCGCCACCAACCAAATAAGTACTCCTAATTCAATGTAAGCTTCCTAAAGAGAAGTCACGAGAAAAAATACAATAAAAAATCAGGAGAGTTTTATTAAAGGAATGATTAAATATCGCTCACACAGAAATAGACCTCTGCGTGCAATACGGAGAGCCAGGTACTGGTCAGTCGCGCAGTTGGTACGTTCTCACGGTCGATTTGGCTAAGAAGTGAGTCTGAGAACAGCGGTTTTCATAAAGATCTTACGATAGAATATTAAAAACAAAGGTAGAGAGCCTACAGGATTGTCTATAGTGTGAAGGATCTGAGTTCACTTCGCTCTTTGTTATACCTGGAATAGGATTGGAACATTGGGAAAGCTCTCAGCACCATTTATTCCTGTGAGGGAAAAGTGATCCAGCTCATATAAACATTCTAGGAGAACTATAGCTTGAGCGAGTTGGAGAAGAGATTAGCTTTCAGTTTGGAGAATTAGCACATACAGGATGATCTCTTTATAAGAGGAGTAAAGGACTGATTTACGGAAGTTGCAAAGATGAAAGATTTCGATCTCAGTAGGGAGTACCAAGGCAGGTTAGCGCACATTTCTCCTTTGATGAAAAGCCAGACTTTGACTACGTCTGAATGGCGTGTGTTCTCGCAACGATTTCTAGCTGATATAGAAAAATTAATGCATTGAGTTGTAGATTAGGAAAACGGAGCACTTATTTTCACACTTCGATAGTGCATGTTCTCTAGCCTGATGGCCAGAGAATAAGCCACGATTCTTGATACCATTGGATTTATTGAGAAAAGAAGATGTAGTTTTAGAAAGGAATGAGCAGTGTGAGGAAGAAAAATTTATCTGAAAGAAGGAAATGAAACTCCTCCCATCACGATTACAGCTCCCTCTTATCTTTTAATCTTTGTCTCATAATAAATCTCCCTATCAATTATCAGATTTTTCTCTCTTAACTTCATTCGAATAAAGTAGCAATTTGCATAATCATTCTTGTACAAACTGGAAACCGTACATTTAAGTCCCTTGGGTCTTAAAATATCTTTATTAGTGTATATGAAGGACACACAATGGTTTACAACTTTTAGGTTTAAATTTTTAAAACAATCTGACCTAAAAATCAGTACGGAATTATAGCATGTAACCGCGATTTCCCACTCAATTAAAATACCTTTTTCATTTTCTTCAAAATAATGTTCATGATGCCATCATTTGTAAATTAAATTATTATTATTAATATTCTATTATATTATTATAAATTATTATATCATTATTATTATTATTGTTATGTTATTGTTAATTGTCTCTATTATGAGTATATTCATGGAAGTTATGTTTTTTATATATTATTTTAATTCATTATGATATTTCCCATATTATTATTTATATAGTATTTATTATTATTATTTAATTATTATTTTTATTATTATTTTATTTTATTTTTAATTTGTATCATTATTTATATATAATATTATTATTAGTATTTATTTATTATTGGCAACTTAAGGAATTTCAAAATTTTGATCGCATATTAAAAATAATTAGTGAAAATTGAAAAGTTTCGTAGTTGAAATGTGCTTTCGTTTTCATATAGGCTACTTATATATTATTATATATATATATTATAATTAATATATATAATATTTATACCTTATTTTATATATTAATTAATAATTATATCAATATATATATATGATAATAAATACTATAATTACAATTATACTTATATATATTAATATATATATATATTTTATATATATATATATATATACATTTTATAATAATATATATATATATATATTAATTAATAATATATTAAGTATATATTAGTATATTAATATTTTATAAGTGGTTGACTCCGTTAATATTATAGGTTAAGGGTATTTATGTGTTAGTTTGGTTGGTAAGTTAGGTTAGGTTTTTAGCGTTAGGTTAGAGTTAGTTAGTATATAGTTTACCTCCAAAATAATTATTAATGGTATTTACCATAAAAATTATTAAAAATTAATTACACGATATACATTTAAATAAGAAAAGCAAAATCTAGATAGGAAATGGTAAAATAGTGATAAATCTGACGTATTAAAAATTATATATTAGTATTTATAATTTAAATACAATTTAAACATATAAATTAATATAAAATTCTCTTGCAATTATAAGTTACTTATTATAAAATATATTTATTATATTAAATAAGTAATATCACAAATTAGATATTGTTTCATATACCAAAATATATTTATCTAATTTTATATGTATATTATGCTTTCTATATATATATATCT
>JABUQX010044589.1:22500-30000 GCA_015478945.1 Trachelipus rathkii
ATATAATACTTATATATATTTATATATAATAATAAATATATATATTATATTATATCATATATATAGTATATATTATTATATAACTTATATATATATATATATATATATATTATTATTGATATATATATATATTATTTATGTAATATATACTATATATATAGTATATAATATAGTATATATATATATATATATATTATATTATAATATATAATATAATATATATATATTATATATAGTCATATTCATAGATGAGATATATTATATATATATATATATATATAATATATAATCACACAGTATGGACATCTGCATATAGTTCAGTGGCTAGTAGAAAACACCGCTGTGAAAGACAAAGTTAAATGTAAGGACGGTGAAAGGTCTCTTCTGCACATGGCCGCAAAATATGCTCAAGAAGAGGTTAGTATATAAAATTTAGCTTTGCTAAGGCAAATCCTCTTCTATATTAGAAATGGTTTCGTAGATCAGTGATATAAAATAAAATAAAATGTTACTCGTTTTCAAAGTTTTGAATTTTAAGTAAGGTAAAAAAGAAACATCTTTCTTTTTAGATTGTAGCATGGCTTGTGGATTATATGATGTCGCACGAAATTTCCCTGGATAATAAAGACCACCATGGAAACACGGCTCTTCACCTCGCCTCTCGAAATGGCAGTTCTAGGCTTTCGTCAATACTTTTGCAACACGGAGCAGACGTAACTCTAAAGGTGAGGCACAAACTTCACGAATTAAAACTAAATAAAATACACCTGATTTTCTTTCGAGTTTTATTTTTTGACTAATTTTTTTTCTTTCATTAGAATGATTTGGGTCAAAAAGCATGGGAAGTTTGTGTAATAAGAGGTCATTTGGCTTGTGCAGAATATCTCTGTGTTCATGAATCTGGTTTGGCTTTAGCCACTGATTTGACCAGGAGAGAAGCTGAGTTAGAAGCAGCCATGGCGGACAATCATGAGTTGCGGATTAATTTCAAGTAAATTTAAACTTTAATTAAATATACTTTTTTAGTAGTTCCCAACAGTTTATTAAGATGCATGAATAAAATGTGATCTTTGTCAGTTTAGGTAGTTGTATGAAAAACCTCATGACATTTAAAATAGTTGTAGATATCAATTACACTTTATCTATAATTAGAGACATTTATTACTTTTATTTTAAGAAATTAGAACTTCAGAAGGCTGCTTTAGAAATTATTTTTAAAAATTTTATGACATTAGCACAATTAAGTTTCCAACTGCTCTGACAGTTTTTATTTCCGTTTATTAAGGAGAAGTGGTGACGGCATAGCCGAAGAACTGTTAAGAGAACGTGAACAAGCTGTAAGAGAAATTCCCGACTACATGCAGCCAAATGCGTTGTAAGCCCATGACATACTATTATATACTCCATGCATATCTGCGGATGAAAATTTTTTCAAGCTAGGGTAGAACATGAAGGAGTATGGGCAACTCTATGCCTAAAAGTAGTTTGACCCTACATATTCCTTCTTAAAAACATAATTTTTCATGCCGTTAAATAGAAGATGATAGGAGATGCGGCAAATCTATGCCTAAAATGTAGCTGAACCCTACAAGTATTCCCTTCTTAAAACCATAATTCTTCAGCTAGGAATAGAGGTTAGGAGCATGGGCAACCTCTATGCCTAGCTAGTCCGAGTCCATTAGGACAGTGGTAGCTTATGACAAGATTGCTTCTATAAAACTAATTTCTTTGGTAAATCTCTTTCACAGATGGAATAATTTAAAAGATAAAAGAACTCTTTAGATTCTTGTCAAAATCCAGACAAAATACCCAAAACGAATTGATGTAACAAACACATAACTAATAATTAAAATATTTATTACAATTTTTACTCAGTTAAGTTTTCCAACATATTTTTGGAAGTTTTAAAATGAAAATATTAAAATTATTTAAGATGTGAAATTGAGCATAGTTACACTATAGAGCACATGAGAGCTGTCGGATCGCGTGGCCGGAGGTCGCAGGTCGACCTTATAGACAAATTATCTAAAGAACTTACCTGATAAAAAAAAAAACTTTATTAAAAAAAAACTCTTAAACCCTTGCTCTCCATTAGCCTTAACTTGGGAGTTTTATCTCTCGTGTTGACTGGATTTTTTTATTTTTTATTTTTTTTTTGAAACTGAAAATCAAAAGTGTTTGGAATTTCATTCACAAATTCATGGTGTAATTAAGAGATGCACTGAATGCGGTTCGATTTTTGCAGTAGCTTCTGTACCGTTGTCTATCCTTATTCACACACGCACACACACACCTATATAAGCTATATATATATATATATATATATATAATAATATATACATATATATATATACACTATATTATATAATTATATATAATATATAATTTATATATATATATATATATATATATATATATAATATATATATATATATATATATAACATATATATAACTATCCAATAAAATTAATAAAAATTTTAAAAATCTGCAGGATAAGATGAATATTACTAGTTGAAACATTGATCAGAAAACGGAGGCGACGATGTGATTGATTGGATTTGGAAGTTGTGTAATAAGCGTTTATGGAGAGGGTATAGTTCCAAGGATTGGAGGAGAGCGGTAAATTATACCCTTTATAAAGGGAAAGGGAGAAAAGGGGAACTGTAGAAATTATAGGGGAATAAGTTATTGAGTGTTGTAGGGAAGGTTATATCTGGTATTTTGTCGAAAGAGTGCGTCGAGTGGACCTGAGGGACTGATTGCAGGGCAAGACACAAGTGCGGTTAGGAGTGGAGAGATGTGTGTCCAAATCTTTACATGAAACAACAATGAATGTGAGAGATAATGACGGGCGAAGAAGAAGTAAATGTATTTATTAGTTTTAGTGGATATAGACAACCGAGGCGTATGATAGAGGTCTAAATACGGCCAGCTTTATGGGCATGGGTTTAGTGATTAGTATGGTGTTTGGGGTAGGGCCTTCCTGAATGGTAATAAAAAGAGAGTGGCTTATGACGATAGTGAAGCGTGTGTAAGAAAATAAATGGTGTCCAATGCGTGAATTGGGACTTTTAGGCATTAATACAGCGCAGTGAGAACAGGGCTTGTTATGTCTCCTTGGTTATTTCCAAATTTGTATTATGGATGGGCGGTTATGACAATGAAATTCGAGAGGGGCGGGGCCATGGCAGGATCAAATAGTTGTAGCTAGACCATGACTGGGAGACATGCAGAGGAAGTCGGGAGGCGATGCGCCTACCCTACTATATGCGGTCGGCATTGATTTGGTTCTGCCTGTGGCGATCTGAAGAGAGTTTGAGAAGGATTGGTAGAGAGATTTGGCCAGGTGTGTAAAAGGAGGGGTTTGAAAGTAAACGTGCATAAGAGTAAGGTTATGGTGGTGTGAGGCCAGTCCTCAGTGTGAAGTTATGTTAGCTGATGAGCAGCTGGAGCAAGTCTCTGAGTTTGAGTTTAAATATTAGGGTATGTGTTGGATGAGAAGGAACGGATTGATGCAGAGTGTCAGTGGAAAGTTGTGAATGCGCAGGAAGGTTGCTGGTTGCAATCGAAATCGTTGGTGAATGTAAAGGACTAAGTCTTGAGTGCGCTAGAGTCTTAACATGAGGTAGTTGTACCTGTGTTTATTGTCATGTTGTGAGACTTGGTCTGAATAAGAAGTATAGATCAAAGTTCCAATGTGTTCAGATGGACAAACTTAGGGGCATGTTAGGTGTGAGAAAATTGATAAAATGAGAATGAACGTATTAGAGAGTTGCGTGGTGTGGAAGAAAGGGGTAAATGATGAGATAAATGAAAGTATGGTGAGATGGTTTGGTCAGTGGAAAAGGAATGAATGATAGTCCGGTTGGTTAAGCGATGTATTATGGAGAGTGTGCTTGGGAACGACCGGACTGGAGACCGAAAGAGAAAGGGATTGAGTCCGGTTAACGAATGTCTGAAGGAGAGAAACGTATTGGAGTTTGGCAGAGGCGAGAATAAAGTGCATAATAGGAGAGACAGGCGGGGTTTTGTATGGGGTATGGTTGTGGCCCACCTGGGCCAAGGATGAACCCTTACATTGGACGATTTTACCATAGTGAGGGTCCGTCGCTGTCCCATGGAAGCTCTAGGGTGGATTTTCTGTCTGTGACGAGTTCTCACTAATTAATGGTACAGAGGGGGCGGTAAGGCGGGGCTTTCCTTTCGACTTTTGTCATATTCTTCTAATGCTTTTCTTTCCGATGCATGACAGGCACCTTACCCCCAGTCTTGGGGCAAAGAGGAAGATAAAGAAAAAGAAAAATAATATATATATATACTATTATATATATATATAATATACTATATTATTATAATATATACTATATATATATTATATATTCATATATATATATAGTATATAATATATATATATTAATATATATATAGATGTATATATATAATATACTATATACTATATATAATATATATATATATATATGCAAAATTTAAAATTTCTAAACAGAAATCACTGTACAATAAAAATTATACACCTTCCTAAGAATAATTTATTCCTTTCAGGGACCATATCGAATCGGTAGTAAACTATGTAAAAAATTTACATGAGCGTTGGCAGGCTGTACAGAAAACGTGGTTTGGTTCCTCTCTCGTTAATATGAAACATAAAATGCTCTTAGTCGAAGAAGCGTGGAAAAAACTGAGACATAGGAATCATCGTACAGTGGCGACAACGCATCATCCCTTAGATGTTTTCAGGTACTTCTTACACAATTTTTGTTCTTTTTCAGTTAAATAATAAAATCATGATTGCTTTGATCTGATAAAAGAAAATTTTTTGCAATAATAATAATGACCAAATAATTAAAGTCATTATCTGATATAAAGATTTTATGAATAGTTAGTTATATTGAATTTTACTAAATTTTTACTACTCTTCTTAGAACCAAATTATGTGCTGTAAGAGCTCAAGGGGGAGAAGGAAGATTAGGTGACTTGCCTTCTTTGTGTTCTTCTGAAGAATCCATTGCTTCTTTGTTTCCATTTACTGACGATGAAGAAGTTAAAGAGAAAGATGACAATTATGAATATATACCTTCTTCTACACCAGCGAGATCCCAGAACTCTGTCAAAAGCAAATACCAAACTACTACGGATAAAAAGCCAGATATGTTATGCTCAAGAAACGATATATCTGCTATTACCGATTCTGTTTTCTCGGATACTTTGTCACCAAGAATTCGATCTGATGATACACTCTTAGAGAAGAAAGACATGGAGTCAACTCTTAATGTATCATCAAATTCTCATTCGAAATCAACATCACCAAAATATGGCGAATCCTCTCGTTCTTATTGGACAGATCAAAGTCTCAGTGCTAGTCTTAGCCTGATCAATGAACTAGGACACGGAGAACAACTTCCTAAAGAAGAAATAAGCGCTCGCCTAAAAGAATTAGCTCTGACGTCAGAAAGTGGTTCATGCTCTGTGCTTGAAGTTATTGAACCCTCTAGCGAGGAAAGTGATACTCATCACGATGAAGAAAATCGTGGAGAAGTTTCCTTACATAACCAAACTGAAAGTCTTGAAACAAAACAGCGATTATTACAAGAACGCCGTGGTAAGCGATCTGTAAGAACTAGGGGAGATGAAACGGAAATAGTTGCTAGAGGTGAAGCGACTACATCTAGCGAAAGTGGCGTGGATTATGTTCATTCATCAGAACACTTGCATATAGATGATAAGGTTACACATACAAACAACGAAGGAAAACACTTTTTAGGAAGTGAGACATCTGTAGGTGCCGCTGCTATGGATGTCTCGGACAAAGGACAGCGGAACCATGACTTCAGGGAAAATAATGAAAATTATATTGGTGTAACTTCAACATCAACAACAAATCAAAATTCCTCTAATCCTACATTTAAAAGAAAAGGGTTTCTCCACAAACTTATTAAACCACCGCGATGGCCTTCAAAACGAAAACCAAAGCCTATAAGAAAAATTGATACAGGGAGCGTTCGTGAGTTGTTTGATCCCACCAGTACTCGAAGTGGAAATAGATCAGCCAATTATTTTTGTGGTGATGGAGAACTTCATACTACTCCGGAATCCAACACGTCATCTAGTCAAGAGTACAGCAACTCATCAGAAGAATCTTCAATAGGAAAACCAACATCTACTACTTGTAAACCCACCGAATTATATCAGACAATATCAGGGCAAGCAGATCCAGAGAAGAAGTCTGTTGTTGGAAATTCCAGTAATTCTCAAGAAGTTGAAAAGAGAATATTAATAAAAATAAATCCTTCACGTTCAACTTCACCTCCTCCAATTCCGTCTAGGCGTGTGGTTCTCTCTCAGACCCCAACTGTTAAGTCTATTAACGCTCAGAATTTTCATTCGAACGAAAGAAAAGTGAGTGAGAATAATATGAACAATATTCAGAAAAATTCCGTTACTGAAGTAAGATCTGTAGCAACGTCTGAAGACTCCGGTATTGTAGCTAGACCAGCGTCGTCTGCTTCAAAATCGGATAGTGTTTCTAGACCAGATTCTTCCTCGTCATCGTTCCCACCATTTAAAAGTGATTATTCTTTACAGAGAGATAAATTTTATCGGCTTACACCACAAAGATTATGCTTCCTATCCTGCACTCTGAGCACTGTAGTAGAATGTACTCTGCTCCAAGGGAAGGTAGGCAAAACGGAATCTGCTCTCATCCCTTCCATCCAATGCTTCTGATGTTTCAAAGCAGAATCTTCAGACAAGCAAAGTTTGGGAAAGCAAGTTTGGGAGGCAGTAGTTTTAAAACAGCACAGCAAGTAAAAGAAGGCGTCTGCTTTCTCTTCTGATTATTCAGTAATATCCTCATTAAAAGGATATCAATGTAAAACTGCTGCTATCATTAATATATCATGGTGATGAAACATCTAAAAAGCTCTGATGATGAGCCCCTATCTGAATCTACTCCAGTAGTTCTAAATCACTAGTTTACAAGTAGTATATAGGCACTTTTAATATTTACTATATATTTTTTCCTATTATATATGTTCTTTTTTAGGAGATCCTCTGGATTCAAAGAAGACGACTTGGTATGGAACTTCGGACGAAGAGTCAGATATTTCTTGCCTGATCGACTAACTTCCAACAAGGTGTATCCTAGACATTTCTTTGCGAAGACGAACGGACTGTGCTGACTAAATAATATGTTTTGAAGAATACTAACATCAAGCTTTTTAGTTGAAAATATTGAGGCAGTGATAAGATCTTTATTAAACATTTTTGTAGCTCTTGTTAATGTGTAAATATCCTGTAATATATGTTCAAATTATATTAGTTATAAAATTGAAAAGACATTTAAAATTATATATATATATATATATATATATATATATATATATATATATATATATATATATTAATTATATATTATTTTATATATATATATATAAAAAAAATATATATATTTACATATATTTATATATAATATATATTAAAT
>JABUQX010044589.1:35000-42500 GCA_015478945.1 Trachelipus rathkii
GATTTCGAGATGTTCATGCCCGTTTGAAAATCGTTTACTTTTTGGTACCATCTCATTTGGTATCCAAGTGCAGTAAAAGCTGACGACGAATGCTAAAACTCGCATCTTCTCGCTGCAGTAGATTGTTTAGCCGCCTTTCCCATTAACAGTAGGGCATGGGCTTCTCCCACCTTCCGACACTCTCAACTCCGTTAGGGTTTGCGGGCTTATGGCAAGGTAAACTGGTCCTGTGATCCGAGAGGGAAAAGCTGCGCGTGGTGGAGCCGAAAGTTGGAGAATGGCATTCCCGCCAGTGGCAGCATTCATATCAATATGTAGGTCCTTTGCGCCGCTTCGCATAGCTATCCAGCCTTACTCACGGACACATATGTTGAGAGGTTTCTCTCATCCGTTTGTGGGTTTTGTAACACAGTTCCACAATGGAATGTTCATTATCTCTATATTGAGTGTAAAACACTGGTTCCCATCATCCTCTCAGACATAGTCTCTTATATATTATATTATATAGTATATATATATATATTATATTATATACCATATATATATTATATATATATTTATAATTTTAATAACAAATTAATATATTATATATATATATATGTTTATATTATATATATATTTATGATAATTATATATATATATATATATTATAATATATATTATATATATATATATATATATTATATATATATACTATATATATTATATATAATATTTATATATATATTTATTATTATATTATATATATATATATATATATATAGATATATATATATATATATATTATATATTATATATATTATATATAATTATATAATCTATATATATATATATATTATATTTATATTATTATCATATAGCCACCAATTTAGCAAGTACTATTAGGAAAAGGGAGTTGAAGAACTTCACCTTTCTCCGTGGAACCTATTCCCCTATAACTTGGGTTTTTTCCAAACCATTCCTGTAACTTTAAGTAATTTCTAGCACTTATCTAGATGAACACTAAAATGCACGCTATTAAACTCCAGAACGGACTTGTATCGGAGTGCTTGACCTATATCATCTCGTCTCCAAAATATTGGGGTGTGATCGCGTCCCTTTTACGTCTCTACATCACCTAATCCAATCAAGTTGGCTATGGTGCGTGGGTATATGCCAGGCTTCCACTTAATTATAATGTTCGAGCATCTCGAATTTTATAACATGGACAGCATGAAATAAAATATTCAATATTTCATTTTTTTCAAAAAAAAAAAAAAAAAAAATCAAATTTTCGATTAACATCAAATTTTTAGGGAATTTTTTTCCAAGGACAAATACAAAACTACTGTATATAGTGAATGCAGCGGATGTCATTTTTTTCGCATCGCGGATGCGGATGCGAATGCGAATGTTACCTGCATCATCGCGGATGCGGGATGCGGATGTTTGATGTATTATATAATTATATATATATATTATATATATATAATATATATATATATATATATATATATTATATATTATACTATATATATAATTATATATGTATTTATATATATTAATAAAAAAATTTATGTTATGTATATTTATGACATATTATATTTTTTTTTTTACCATCTTCCTTTTTGCCCCAAGATTGGGGGTAAGGTTGCTGTACAAGCATCGGAAAAGAAGCAGTAGAAAACATGACAAACGTCGAAAGAAAGCAGCTTAACCGCCCGCTTGTAACATTAATTAGTGAGGAGCTGCGTAACAGACAGAAAATCCCCTAGAGCATATAGGACCGGGCGACGGACCCTCACTATGGTAAATTCCGATCAATGTAAGGGTTCTCCCGCTGCCAGGGGCCACAACCATAGCCTATATCAAAACGCGCCATTTCTTCCTATAGCTTTCTTTCGCTCGCCAACTTCAAACATTTCTCGCTTCAGAATTCGTTCACGACTCAATCCTTTCTCTTCGGTTCAGCGTCGTTCCGAAGCACACTCTCCACTATACTCGCTAACCACGACTTTCAAATTCAAGTAACCTTTCCACATGACCAACCATCTCAACATACTTTCATTTATTCTCTCATTTTACCCCTTTCTTCACACAACTCTCTAATAGTTCATTCCTCACTTTTAATTCTTTTCACACTGCATGCCCTAATGATTGTTCGCAGGAAGAGTCTATCAAATAAGTATGATTGACTTTAGATTCTCTACTTCCTTATTAAAGTCTCACTTCATAAATAACAGGTAACACATACCTCATGTAAGAACTCTAGGCGCACTGCAAGACTTAGTACTTTTAACATTCACCAACGATTATTGCAGCCATGCCACATTCTGGCATTCACACTTTCTACTACACTCTGCATCATCCGTTCCTTTCTTAAAAAACCATACATAAAATATTTAAACTGCAGACACTTTGCTCAGCTATTATCCTAAACGATCACCATTGGACAGATTTATTCTTCACACGCTTTCACTATGGTCATACATACTTTGATTCCATTCAGAGCCTACCACCAACACATATATCACAATACCTGCCATAAAAGCTTCTCCTATTACTCTATCAAAATACGCCCTGTTGTAAATTCATAAACTAAATATAAATTTAATTCTTACTTCTTTCTCCCTCATTTTCTCAATATTATGTTTAAATGTAAGATTTGATCACAATCCTCTACCACTCTGCGCACCTGTTCCTTCACCAGTCAGTCTCAGTCATCGACTACACTCTTTCGACAAATACAGCATAATACTTCTACAACTCTACTTATTCGCTCTATAATTTTACAGTTCCTTTTTCTCCCTTACCTTATACAAGGGTACTATTACCGTTCCTCCAATGCTTGGAACTATACCTCAATAAACGCTTTATACACAATTCAATAACATATCAGCATCTCGCTCCGCTCTGATCATTTCCATAGTAATTTCATCTATAGCCTGCGCAGATTTACCGCATTCTTCAATTTCTCACCCTACCCATTCCTCCTCCCCTTAAGTGAGCAGAGACAAAATCATATTTCCTTCTCTTGCACCATCAAACACACACATTACTAACACCTCATATTACTGTTAATATTGTGTAGATTTTCGAAGTGTTCTTTCACACTCCCCTCACATCATTTCATCAGTTACAAAAGACCTCGCCGATATTCTTTTTCTAACCAGATTCCCTTATTTCTCATTCTAACGCTTTCGCGCTTCCTTCGCAGAAGAAGCTTCCTATTTCTTGTATATGTCCTCATTCATCCTCTTCCAAATGTTCATTTACGCTCTTGTTTTCTCCTACGTATACACTTTTAGTATTTCTTTTTTTCCTCCTTATATAATTCCAAGCAATTTTCTCTTTTGAAATTCATCATTTGCTTTTAGTACATTCCAACCACGCTTCTTTTTTTACATTAACCGCTTTCATCCTCTTCATTCCAATCATTCGCTGTTAACATTCTTACTTTCTACTTTAGCACATCCCCACTTCCTTTGCACTTAACTACAATTGCTTCCTTCTTGCCCGCCAGATTTGTTCAGTAATCAATTGTTTCAATTCAACGCTTTCTAGCGGCGCTCTTACATACTTATCCTTATTCTCTTTCTCACTTAAACTTCACTCTTAATTTTACCTACTTCCTTTGTATCACCTCTCTCCTCCAAGCCCCAATAACTTATTTACATGAAAACATAATGATCCGATATCCATTTCCTAACCCTCACTGATTACATCCAACACTATTCAACATCTCCTTCTTCACAACACAAATATCATACTTTTCACTTCGATCATATCTAACTACACAATCTAGTATACTTATGATTACTCTGTGTTTTCTAAAGAAGTTTGTTACCCATACTCTCTCTTCAGAAATCATCACATTCCTACATTCTCATTTTCTCCCCCACCCCAAAACCACCTGTTGCCATCCCTTTTTCAATCACTTATCCAACCATTCAGGTCCCAACACTATCAATCTGAAACTTCTACTCCCCTCAGAAACATCATTCAAATTATCCAAAAATGTATCTCTTCACCGTTTTCAATAGATGGACTCATAACGGTACAACCCCACTTGACCTTTTACTTAATTAATAACATTAGATTCTAGGACTACACACACAAAGTCTACCCATAGCTTTGTTCACAGGTCATCATCAAAATTGCCTCCTTCTTCCTTCTCTTCTCTCAACAGCACGCACACATTCACATCAAACCCACTTAATTTTCAACCTTTTCTTTCTCTTTGTTTCAGTCACAGCGAGCATATCAAATTTGCCTTTCTTACATCCATCACCTCTCTCCTCTTTCTCCTCAACATTTATTCTCTGACATCCATGTAAACCCATACGTTCATACAATTTCGCCAAAAGTTAGAAGGTCGTTTACGGCGATCACGACATCTGGGCATGCATAGCATTCCTAGCAAGCGAATAGGTGGTAAGTGGGAGCCAACCATACTCCGCCCTTAGTCGACTTCTACGACACGCAGGACATACGATGTGGGAATTCTTTCTCCCCGACACAGGGATATGAGTAATAGGGATGTCTGTAAGGTGTTATCTAGAAGTGGGGTGTGTACTTTAATCATGTGTATATGATATGTGGATAAATGGTGGTTAGTAATATGTTGCCTGGAGGATGAGTGTGTGAAGAATATGAAGCAAAAAGAGAAGAGCAAGCATTAAAATGGAGGTAATTTCATCGTTAGGTTATATATATATATATATATTATAATATATATTATATATATATATATATATATTATATTAATATATATATATATATATTTTTTTTTTTTTATATAAAGGAGACGCGTCCGCTTGAGGATGTGGATCCGGTTGAGGCGAGAGAGAGTTCCAGGTCACCACCACACTCCAGGGTGACCAATATTACGTTGAGCGTAACGGCAGAAGGCTGGGTAATGACACAAACTTTGGTCAGCGGTCATAATCTATTGAAACAGTATACATAATTAATATATAGAAGAGAATCAACAATAATAATAAATACAATAATAATAATAATATATAATAATAATAATATAATAATACCATAATAATAATAATAATAATAATATAATAATATAAATAATAATATAATAATAATAATATAATAAAATAATAATAATAATGTAGATTTATTTTTAGATAATATAGTTATACATTGAAATTCAGTTTTCTGTTATATTTGACATTTTGTTTTTAGGGAAACTATTACATAAAATATATAAAATTTTGAACATAGGTCTTTTAGAGTAGGCAATAATTTATAAAAAAGGTTATTTAATTGTAAATAAATATAATGTATAATAAAGACTTTTTATATGGAATATTTTTCATTAATATAAACATGCAGCACAAAATAGAATTATCCAGATACGCGAGAATCAATGTGACACAAAAGAACTCTAGCAATTACGTACCTTGCAAACAATCGAAGGAAAAAATGTTGTAACGAAAACTACAAAGGCACAAATTGATATAAAAATCAGTGGTACTTCGTTAAGAAATGTGAAAGGATTCTGTAAACTGTTTTTGAATAATGCACTGAGCTTGACAGCTTTTATACGGAAGAATTGAAAAACTTCTTGAAGCGATATGGCGGCTGAGGTTCTAACGAAGAAAACGGAATTTTCAGATCACGTGACGAGGAAACGACATACTGAAAAAGTAGAATGGAACGAGACTGGCTTCCCCTCCCCGAACGCGGAGGCGTCGAGAGGGGATTTAAGGTGAAAATCTGCATTGTAGCAGAATTGCTGGCGGAGCATTGCGGTTAGGGTGTGAGGAGCGTTGTGGAGGGTGCTTGAGGGCGTTGTGAGGGCCTGCTGGAGGACCCGTAAGCGATGTGAGCTGTGCGTGGAGCGAAGCGGAGCTGGAAGCGGAAGTAAGGGTGCGTGAGCGACGCCGGAGCTAAGGATGGAGCGTAGCTGTGCGTAGAGGCGAACAGCCGGAGCTATGATGGGGCGTAAGCTGGTGCGTGGAGCGACGGCCGGGCCATGATGGGGCGTAAGCTGTGCGTGGAGGAAGCGGGCCATGAATGGGGCGTAAGTGTGCGTGGGCTGTGCGCTGGAGCGAACAGCCGAGCTGAGGAGGCGAGCGTAAGCTGTGGTGGAGGCGACATAGCGGAGCTAAGGATGGAGCGTAAGCTGTGCGTGGAGCGACAGCCGAGTATGGAATGGGCGTAAGCTTGTGCGGGAGCGCAGCGGAGCCATGAATGGGGCGTAAGCTGTGCGTGGAGCGACAGCCGGAGCCATGGATGGGGCCGGAGGCGGTGGAGGTATCGTTAACATAAAGCAAGTTTGACATCTTTTGTAGACTGCACTCCGAGAGAATTTTGGTGGTTTTTTTGAGTTAAATTCCGAATGTTACAGGTTAAGACTGACGCTGAGTTTGATCTCAAAACGTTTGTTAACAACTTACCAGTAATAATACCACAGATGAATTCCTGTCTGAAGCGGTGTTGGATATACAATTGATAGTTTAGTATATGCAGGTCAGGAGGGGACATGATTTGTAAATGTAAAAATGTCAAAATAGTAATAAAATTTTGAAGACAATATTACGAGATCAAAAATTGTGCCTAAAATGCGATTTGCACACGCTAAATATTTATATACAGTAATGGGTCGAGACAATAACTAATACAACATAGGTATATAAAGGATATAAAATATATAGTAGCTCGTTGTAGGGTAAATGGTTAAAACTAATTGATTTAAGTGAAAAGACAGGATTTTGACCTGTTAAAATTTTTTCAAGGTTGTATGTAAAATAAGTTTTTTTTTTTTTTTTTTTTTTTTTTTTTTTTTTTTTTTTTTTTATATTAAAAGGAGACGCGGTCCGCTGAGGATGTGGATACGGTTGAGACGAGAGAGAGTTCCAGGTCACCACCACACTCCAGGGTGACATATTAGTTGAGCCGTACGGCAGAAAGGCTGGGTATGACACAAACTTTGTAGCGTCATAATCTATGAAACAGTATACTATTAATAATAGAAGAGATCAATAATATTAAATACAATATAATAATACTAATTAATAATAATAATAATAATAATAATAATATATTAATAATAACATATAATATAATAATAATATAATAATAATAATATATAATAATAATAAATAAAACAATATAATATAATTACATTGTGAAATATAAATGTTACGTTATACATTGAAATTCAGTTTTCTGTTATATTTGACATTTTGTTTTTAGGGAAACTATTACATAAAATATATAAAATTTTGGAAATAGGTCTTTTAGAGTAGGCGATAATTTATAAAAAAGGTTATATTATTGTAAATAAATATAATGCATAATAAAGACTTTTTATATGAAATATTTTTCAAATATAAACATGCAGCACAAAATAGAATTATCCAGATACGCGAGAATCAATGTGACACAAAAGAACTAGGTCTGGCAATTACGTACCTTGCAAACAATCGAAAGAAAAATGTTGTACGAAAACTACCAAGGCACAAATTGATATAAAAGAAATCAGTGGTACTTCGTTAA
>JABUQX010044589.1:45000-52542 GCA_015478945.1 Trachelipus rathkii
TTAAACACTTGGTTTGAAGCGTTATATTTTTAACACTTTTACCAGAAACATCAGGTTTTCATTTTCTTCTACCATCAGTATTTCGCATCTGTATTGACCACCATTCATTATTTCAGCAACCTGTGAATTTAATTCATTACCTTTATATTATTATCGTTCACATCACGTCATTTGAACTCATAATTGAATACTTCAGATACCATCATTGTTCGATCTCCGGCCACCGCTGGGATGAGGAATTCCGAACTCTCTACCTCTTTAGCTACTTGCAGTATTGTCTAATCCGACTTAGACCATGGCGGATAAGCTGATATTGCACGATTAAATAATTAAAAATTTTAATTAATTTTCAAATTATCTGCGTGTATAATATATATATATACTATATATATATATATATATATATTATATATATAGCTATATATATATAATTATATATATATAGTACATACTATATTATATATTTATATATATAATATATTATATATATAGTATATATATAAGTACGTAATAAATAGGCAGCAATACGTTACCGTCCATAGGGTCTTCAGGGGGGTTGCCATTAAAAATAGAAATAACTGAGTAGAGGATCAAATTTGGATTGCAATAGAGGAGAAAAGGAGTTAAGGAGTCGGGTGCATGGAGTACAGGGGGACCCCCTTCGGTTAGGGGTAAGGGGGTCCTGCCCTGAAGAACAGAAGAAATTGACGAAATACATAGAGAAATGGAGAAAGAAGACGATTCGTAGTCAGAAGAAGGAAAGGAGTTGGAGAAATAACTCTATAGTTGGCAGAAGGTGGTCTGAGCACATGCTGTCTAATAACCTATTACAACAGTGGTTTATATATTTTCAACAATGATATTATAAGCTATTTCACAGCATTAAACCTCGATCTGGAGTAGAATTTTTCTATAGTAATTAGACAAATCAACTCTATTAGTGACTTAAATTTCCTTTGATAATTTTACCTAACAATATGGATGTAAACATATTTTATTTCACTGGTAGTCAAAACAGGGATGGCACGAAAATAAATCAAAATTAAAAAAAATCAAACTTTTTTAATTTTTTTACTTGATTTTTTATTTTAAAGAAATCATGATTTTTTTTGATTTTAATTGATTTTTTTGATTTTTTTTGATTTTTTTAATTTTTTTATATTTTTAAAAATTTTTTTGTATATTTACGTGATTCTAACTTCAATAGAAATAAAAAATTAAATAAAACTATATCATATTTAAAGTTTTTAATATCATATTTTTTCAAAATTTTCAAACAAACTATGGCATTGTATTCAGTGTTTTTACATTGTATAAGATTTTGATCCTCATGACCCTAGGGCCTCTAGGGTTATTAAATTGAAAAAATTAATGCACACGATTGCAGCTTAATTATATAGATATTTATTTTTGTAATCAATGTCGTATATATAGATTTGATTAGGCCAGGTAATTATGCAATCTGATCTACAGATTATTATTGCACCATTATTAGAAAAGACATATATGCTGAAGAGGGCGCAACGTAAAAGCAACGAGGAGGTAGATTATTGGCTTTGAGGATAAGAATATGCGTGAAGTTGTCTAGATAGGCCCATTGGGCTTTCTAAGTATTTTAATATCTCTTTTAAAAATTTATTAAAAAATTTTTTTAATTTTTATGTGGGTTTTCTGAATAAAAAAAAACCCTCTTGGGGACATTCAGAGGGGCCAATGCCGGCTTCTTACATATTAATTTATATTTGTTGACTGGAGACAGTCTAAAAAAGTACAGTCGGCTTTTAAGATATTATTTTTTTTTATTTATTAATGATTTAGAAACTTATAGGAAATATTGGTCAAATGCGGAATTCTTGATTATATTTTTAATTATTTAATTATTATTTGGTTGATCGACTGAGAACACAGCCTAGATAGGCCCATTGTGGCTTTCCTTAGAATATTATTCTTATTTATTCATTGTGTATATTTATTTATGAGTTTGACTGGTGCATGTATGTTTAAAATTCTGCAATATTCTTTAATATTATTTTATTTTTATTGGTGAACTGGGGACAGTCTATAATAGGAATGCGGCTTTCTTAAGTAATGTTCTTGATTTATTATGAGTTGACTGGAATTTTTCTAGAGGCGTTCAATGCGGTTTCTCTTAATTATTATTTTGTGTAATTATTAATTTTTAATTACTAATTTTATTGGTTGACTGGGACAGTCTGATAGGCCCATGCGGGCTTCTTAAAATATTATTCTTATTTAATTATTTATTTGTGGTTGACTGGGACATTCCTAGAGTAGGCCAATGCGTGCTTCTTTTAATTATTTTTTTTATTGTATGACTGTGGACATGCCTAAATAGGACGCATGCGCGCGGCCTTAAGTAATTATTCTTATTTATTATGGGTTGACTGGGACATTTCTATGTAGAGTATAATGCATGCTTCTTAAATTATTATTCAAGAATTAATATTAAGAAGCTTGGCATTAAGCCCATTCGTAGAAATGTCCCAGTCTAACCCATAAGAATATATGTTATAATACTTAATAACCGTATTGTCCTATTTAGACAGTCCCAGTCAACGCAATATAAAAATTAATAAGATTAAGAAGCCGGCATTGGCCCCTCTAAGAAAGTGCGAGTGAATCCCATAATACATAATATAATTTGGCCAGACTTTAGATGGTAGATACACCTATCAGGACTGTCAGTCAATCCAATTTTAATAATTAATTTAATTAAGTTGCTTTTTGAACTTCCCTTCTGAATGTCTCCAGTCAACCAATAATAAATAGTTAATCTATAATTTAATACTTTAGTAGCGTAATGGCCCTAATCGTATGACTGTCCCATCAACCAATAATAATTAAAATAAAAATAATATTAGAAACAATAAACCCTCTAGAATGTCCAGTCAACTCATAATAATAAGAATAATAACAGCCGCATGGTCCTTTTAGACTGTCCCAGTCAACAAATTAAAATTAAATAATTAAGAAGCCGCATTTTCCCTTCTAGAATGTCCCAGTCAACCATAAAATAATAATAATGAATAATACATACAGAATCCCGCATGGGCCTATCTTGACGGTCCCAGTCAAGCCAATAATAATTAAGTCTTAAAATAATATTAAGGCCCACATTGAATCAAACGCTCTTAGAATGTCAGTCAACTCATTATAAATAAGCATAATACTTAGAAGCCACATGGTCTTTTTAGACTGTCCCAGTCAACCAATAAAAATTAATAATTGAAGAAGCCGCATTGGCCTCTAGAATGTCCAGTCAACCCATAAAAAATTAAGAGTTAAAAACATTTTTTAATAATAATTAATGTAATTAATGAAATAGTATTATAATTAAGAAGCCAAATGGGCCTACCTAGACTGTCCCCAGTCCAACCAACAATAATAAAGAATTATAATTAAAAAGTCGCATTGGCCCTCTAGAATGCCCAGTCCATCCATAATAATTAATAAATATAGAAATACATAAATTCAGAAGCCGCATGGGCCTATCTACGACTGCCCCAGTCAACCCATATAATTAATAATATAAGATAATTTATTTCTTACTTTTACTAATTGTTATGGGTGACTGGACAGTTCTAAGATAGGTCATGCGCTTCTGCATTATTTTCTTTTCTATTAATTTTTGTTGGTTACTGGGAACAGTCTAGGTAGGACCCATGTGCTTCTTAATTTAAAATACTTTCCATTAATTACATTAATTATTATTAAAAATTATTCTTAATTCTTAAGTTTTATGGGTTGACCGGGACATTCTAGAGGCGCCAATGCGGCTTCTCAATTAATTTTCTTATATGGTTGACTGGGACAGTCTAAAAGGACCATGCGACTTCTTAAGTATTATTCTTATTTATTATGAGTTGATGGGACATTCTAGAGGGGATCCAATGCGGATTCTAATTATTATTTTAATTATTCATTATTATTGGTTGACTGGCGACAGTCAAGAATAGGCCCATAACGCTTTTTAAGTATTATTCTTATTTATTATATATTCATGAGGTTGACTGGGACATTCGTAGAAGGGCAGATGCGGCTTCCTCATTATTAATTTTTATTGGTTGACCTGGGAGCAGTCTAAATAGGACCATGCGGCGGCTTAAGTATTAATCTTATAAGATTATGGGTTGAGACTGGGACACATCTAGAGGGGTTATGCAAGGCTTCCTAATTATTATTGCTTAATTACTTACTGGATTGACTTTGGGACAGTCTAGTTAAGGCCCATGCGGACTCTTGAGTTATTATTCTTATTTTTTAATTATAATGGATTGACTGGGCATTATAGAGGGGGCCAATGCGGGTTTGTTAATTATTATTCTAAATTCTTACTTATATGTTGGGTTTGACTTGGGAACAGTCTAGGTAGGCCCATGTGGCTTCTTACATTATAATTACTATTCATTAATTTACATTAATTATTATTAAATTATTCTTAATTCTTAATTTTTTATGGGTTGACATGTGGACACTCTAAATTGAATTCTGGCGTCTTCTTATGTATATATATATATATATATATATATAATATTAATATATATATATATATTATATATATAGTATATATATACTATATATATATATATATATATAAATATATATTATTATATATATATATTATATATAATATATAATAATATATATATATATAATCTGTTTCCCCGTGACGTCACGAATCTGAAAAAATCAAAAAATCAAAAAAATCAAAAAAAAAATCAAAAAAATCAAAATAAAATCAAAAAAAATCAAAAATTGAAATTTTTTTCTTCAAAAAAATCAAAAAAATCCCCAACCCTGAGTCAAAATAACATACAAAAATAGTATTGTACAATACTAGTAGTCGCCTAATTATTAAATCGGGTTTTATAATTACTACGATATCGGTGTTGTTTGTAAATGTTATGTAGTAAAATTTACCACTATTGGGGTTACAGAAATGTTAAAACCACTTGCGGAAAAATATTTAAACTACTAAAAAAGTCAAACCTACTCCATATGAAAGTTCATCGTAACAAACTCAATAAATACGTAAAATTTAACCAGCGTAAATTTCGTAACATGAAACTACCGGGTAGTAAAAATGTACTAAAAAAAATAGTTAAATACTGCTTACTACTTCTAGTAGTTAAAGATTTTACTACTCAATTTCCTAGGGTTCCAGTGAAGTGGGGCAGGGCGATAGTATGCCCGGTGTCCAAAAAGGGAGATAAGGGCGACTGTTCAAATTATAGGGGCATATTGTTGCTGCCGCATGCCATGAAGTTATATTAAAGAATATTGGAGAAAAAGCTCAGGACGGGAGTCGAGAACAAGCTGAATGAGGCGCAATATGGATTCAGGCCGGAGAAGGAACAGCGTATCTGGTATTTTCTCTGAAGACGATAATAGAGAAGAGCTGGGAGTGGATAAGGAAATGTATGTGGCTTTTGTGGATTTGGAGAAGGCATTTGACAGTGTACTTAGGGTAAAAGTTTGGGAGACACTGGAGGATCGCTACTATCAGATAGAACCCAAGTTGATTAAAGTGATAAGGGGACTTTACACAGTAAGTGAAAGTGCCGATAGGACAGCGTATGGGATAGGACAGTGGTTTGGAGTGAAGACAGGTGTTAGACAGGGAGGAGTATTGTCACCGTTGTTGTTTATCCTGTATATGGACAAGTGTATGCGAGAGATTGGGGTGGAGGAGGAGGAGATTGTTGTAATGGCGTATGCGGACGATATTGCTCTAGTTGCAAGAGACAGGGAAACGTTACAGAGAGTACTGATTAGATGGGAGGAGGTGCTGTGACGGAGGGGATTGAGGATGAATATGAGAAAGACTGAAGTGATGAAGATAGCTAGGGAAGGAGAGAACTTAAACATAGGGATCGGTGGGGAAAGGATAAAAGATGCGAGGAACTTTAAGTATTTGGGAGTTACGGTAAACAGCAGTGGAATGATGGAGGGTGAAATAGAGGAAAGAATAGTGAACTACTCTAGAGGAGTTGGTCAGTTGTATCCCTTGCTGAGAAACAGACATGTGACGAGACAGGTTAAAACGCTTATTTATACCACGATTCTGAGACCGGTACTTTTGTTTGGGTCGGAGTCGTGGACACTTACAACTAGAACAAGGAGTAAGATCGTGGCGGAGGAGATGAGGGTGTGTTGAGGTTGATATTGGGGGTGACCAGAAAAGAGAGAAGAGGAATACTGAGATAAGAGAGGAGTTGGGGGTCGAGGCGGTGGAGGATCTGATCGAGAGACAACAACTGAGATTTTTATGGACACATCAGAAGGATGGATGAAGATAGATACCCGGCTAGATTTTATGCATGGCAGCCTGCAGGTAGAAGACCGGCGGGACGACCAAGGAAAATATGGAAGGATGGAGTGGCGGCGGCTGTGGCGATAAGGGGATGGACGCTGGATCAGGTGGAGGAATATCGACTGTACGAAGAGAGGGTCCTGTGGAGAAGCATTGCAAACGACAAGGGATGACCCTACACGGAGGCTTTGGTGAGCAAAAGAAATGGTGAGAATATATATTAATATATATATATAATAATATATATTATAATATATATATATATATATAATATATCATATATATATATATAAATATATATATATATAATATATATATATTATACTAATGATATTATATATATATATATATATATATAATAAATTATGATATATATATGGCCAAACAAAAGAAGTTACCCGCATGATATCTCGAAAAGTAAGATAGGTACAAGAAAACTGATAACAATATATGGAATCAGCGTATAAAATTCTTTATGGAAAATGGAATATTTTTTTTTTTTTTTTAATATCTCCCAAAACTACTCGATGCTAGAGAAAACTAAAAACATATATGGAATCAGCGTATAAATCTTTTTTAGGGGGCTCGAGCGACGGGGGACAGAGGGGGTAACGTTTTCCATACCCCGTAGGGAGGGGCGGAGGAACCCGCGACACCCAAATACCAAAGAGCGGGGGTTCGGAGACCCCTCCCGAGGGGGGAAATAGTCCCAACCCCGTGTCCCCAGGAGCCGAGAGACCGATCTTTCTCTTTGGGTTTACCCTGGGTATTCTTTAGCTTAAAAAAAATAAAATCTTTTTTCAAACATATTTTATGCGCTGATTCTAAATATGTTATTAGTTTTTCTTGTACCTATCGTAGTTTTGGAGATATAAAAAAAAAATAAAAAAAAAGTAAAATTTTTTTTTCATTTCCATACAAATTTCATTAAGCGATTCCATATAATGTTTATCAGTTTTCTTGGTATCTATCTTAGTTTTCTCGAGATATCCATGCGGGTAACTTTCTTTGAGTTCATCACCTATATATAATATATATTATATAATATTATATATATATATATATATATAATATAGTATATATATTAATATATTATATATATATATATATATATATATACTATAATATATATAAGTATATAAATATATATATATATATATATATATATATATATATATATATAATAAAATATATATATTAGAATTTAT
>JABUQX010044590.1:0-25000 GCA_015478945.1 Trachelipus rathkii
GGGGGAGAGATTCATATATCACTAACAGGCCGTAAACTTATACATAGAGCTTTCTACTAATCCTATTTATACGCCTGTCGCAAATCCATAAAATCCAAATACCATTCTATTATCTTCTCTCATCATTTTCCAATCCGATATTTGTTTCATTGAAGGATTCTGATCCACCATCCTGTACCACTATCTAAACGCACGCTTGTTCTTCACCAAGCGATCTTACAGTCATGACGCGCTCTTCCACAAAATTACCTGTAGATATATATAATATAGGATATATAATATAGTATAATATTATATAGTAATATAATATATATAAAGTATATATATTATAATATATATAAAATATTATATATATATTATATTATACTAACGCATATCTAATATAGGAGTATATATGATATATAGGATATATATATATAAATATAATATATATATATAATATGTATAGTATATATATATAAATCATATATATACTCCCTGCAACACTCAAGTAATACTAATTCCCTCAAATATATATCTATAAAGCAGTCCACTACAGATGTACACCACGTAGTGTCGCGCGAAGCAGAACAAAACTTATATACTGAACAATCCTATTACTTAACCCATAACGAGCTAGCCCTGCCTGCTTCCCCAAACTGCCGGAACTAGTACCCTCCATATAATATATAATATAATATATACTAATAATATATATAGTATATGATTATAGTATATATATATATAATATAATAGTATATATAGATATATAATAATACTAAATAATGCCTAGTATATAACAGTGCGTAGCGTCATAGGAGGCTCTGAGGCTCAGCCTACACAATTATTTTCCTATTTAATTTTCCTAAAAGAACTGATGATATAATCAAATACCTTTAGTAACAACATACTTTTCTGTTACTAAATTAGAAATATAGTGATTTTCGTCTTACACCTGACCAAATAGCTGCGTGAGGCTAGAAAACCATTCGCCTCTCACACAAATCAGCATTCAGTAAAGATTTGAGTAACTCGGAGTCGACGTTTGTATAATTGCTAGAAAAAATGCGATATTTGAGGACCTAGGCTCTTGGTGTTGCGTTATTCTTATACTCTGAGATAAGCTCTCTTCTTTCTCTCTCCTTTCTCTTCTCTCTCTCTCTCTCCTCATCTCTCTCGTCTCTCTCTCTCTCGTCTCTCTCTCTCTCTTCTCTTCTGTCTGAAAATCTGCTTTCTACTCTTTCCTCTCTCGTTCATCTCTTATTTAAATCACTTACATTATTTTAAAACGATGCCCATAAAGTTATGTAATTAATTATGTATGTATGTAATTATATATGTTTAAGTTTATGTATTGTATTATATTATGTTGTATAGTATTTGCAGTTATGAATGATTATCTACTTTAAGGAAAGGAGTACTATGCTTGGTCAGTAAATTTCTGCACTTATTATCAATATAAAATTATGTATTCATTCATATATATTATTATTATGTATATTATGATTATTATTATAGATTATTAATTATATATTATCATTAGTAAGCTCTTACATTAAAAAGATTAGTTTGCTTTCTAATAAAGTAAGCCTATTAGTATACAATTTATATATATGAATATATATATAAATATATATAACTATAAATAATATATATATATATATATATATATATATATATATATTTATATTTATATATAGTATATAGATAATCTATATACTATATATATATACTATAATCTATACTATTATAACTGAATATAAAATATTGCGATTCAGAGATAGTATTAAGAATCACGTATAAATGGAGTAATAAGATAATAAGAATATATATGATATTATGGATATATGATGTAGCTACCATAGAGCCTATAATAGTATCTAATATTTGATATAATGTTCTATAAGTAGCTGATATATACTTATGTACATAATACTTACATATATTATATAACATATACTTTATAACTTAGATACTATTTTTCCGTTCCTGCAAATCCTATATACTGATTATAGCTTAGAACTTATAATATATATAAGATGATATATAATTATTATATTGTCTAATAGGAGTAATTTTATCTTCACTATAATAATACATATATTTATAAGAATGTGGCTTTTAAACAAATTTGTGTCACCATTTCCTGCAAATATCACTCCCATTCACGAAAAGCAAAAATATGATTGAAGGGATTTTCAGTTCATTGCGAAGAGGAAGAAATTTTAAAAAAAATTTCTCTTCATAAATGATGTCTGATGAGTAACGTAGCTTCACCTTCAACAATTTATTAATACAATTTTTTTCTTTTATATTTTATTTTTGGATGTAATATTACAAAATTGCCAAAAATAAATATATATTAAAAGATTTTGCAGTTATGTTAACTCAAATGAAAATTAATTTAAATTCCGTCGATTTACAATTGTCTTATTTCTAAATGAAAAAGATAAATCTATTAAATTTTACATTTTAAGTTGGTACTGCAACTTCGAAAAGAAAAGAACACTTTTTGTTCTCTGAAAATATTATCAAACCTCTTCTTGAGTAGATTTTTCAGACTTTATTTCGTCTCTCGAATAAATCACTTCAGATTATCCTTCTTCATTCCAATCTCTCTCTTCTGGCCATTCTGTTTTCGGCTGCCCCGCTGGTTTCCACAGCGTCCACACTCGACGACGGTCGAAATATCATTGGCAGCCATTGGGTTTCAAATTGGGGGGCAAGAATTTACCATTAATCATGAAAGGTAAGGGGAGAAATGTCAATGCTAAATATACCAATAAAAAAGGCAAATAATTAGATAAAACACTTTGTTACAAAATATTCAATGCGCTGATGCTGAAATACTTGAACATGATATACATTGTTATATACATATATGAAAAATGCAAATGTTCAATTTTAACAAGATTGCAAATTCAATTGTTGAAACTTTAAAATAAAAAAGTAACTCAAAGAGTAATAAAAGTAATGATACTAATTAGTTTATGAAACTTAAAATAAGGATGAGTATCTTTGTTTTCTTCTAGAGAACACTTCTACACATTCATCTAAGTTTATTTGTGCGTCTTCATTGGATATGGCTAGCAATGCCAGATGTGTTAGACGTTCCTGTTTTGTTGGGTTTCCTAAATAGTTTTCTACCCTTTTGAGAACATTGAAAGATCGTTCTGCTAACGCTGTAGACACATGAACTGTTAAATACAATTTCAAAAACTTCAAAACATTTGAGTATACAACTTGATTGTGAGATTGTTTTGCTTTAAACTACAATACCAATCTGGAAATTTAATGTGCGATCCAGTTTTGAATGACTATTGTCTTTCCCTTAGATAAGTTTGATTCTCTGGCGATCTTAAAAGAAATTGTAAACCTTCAACAACTTTTAAGCTCTTTTGAATCTTTGTTATGGACTAGATCAAGTTTATAATGTGTAGTCAGGTGCAGTTCTTCATGTGGCATAGCTATGGTCAACTGAGTTTTGTCTTAAGCGTGACTCTTATGTTCTCAAAATAATATTGTCTAAAAAGTAAGTTATGTGTTTTTAGCAAAGGTCACGAAGGTGGTAGAAACAGATGGATCGAACATCTCCTCTCGGTCACTTTAGTGTAACTTTTGCCGCCTTACCGTTGAGTGACTAGTCACTCAAGACCAACTTGTTGCTCACATAATATTTCACCTCATGACCAAATCAAATCAATTATTCTCTCTCAGTTACGAAAGATCACAAAGTAGCTTGGTTCTCAAGCTCCGCTTGGCAACATCAAACAACGTCGTGAATTGAAAATATCGTGACTTCTGAATGTATTTGAAAATGTTTGAGGTTCTTTATCCGTTAAAGCCCCCACATCCGATATATCGATTATTTTTATTTTTCTAACTCGATTTTTTTTAACACCTACATATTTGGATAGTCAGCGTTAATATATTCTTATTACCATAGTGTATTTAAAAAATATATATATAACAGCCTAATGTTACAAGTCGTATTAAGATTTCAAAAACTAACGAAGCCCAATATCCGCACAGCATATCAGGATCGGAGTCTCTCGGCCGTCTACAGGTGACGATGGGGGGACCGTCATCCCCCTCTGTCCTTCGCTCTAGCCACCTAAAATAATGAAAGTTCAAGAAAATATATATTTATATTAGGGGCTATAACCGATAAGGACAGTGCGAATCCATTTGAGTCGAGATTCCTGACTCTTGATTATGCTGTCTACTCAATCATTCTACCTTTTAAATTCCTAACGATTTAACAATAGGCTGTATAATAGTAATTTGTTTTTTACACTCTGGTAATAGACTTATACCTGATTTCAATAAGTAATAAAAAATCGATAGTGTTAATAAAATAACGATCATATTGTGAGTATGGCGGCTTTAACGAAAAGATCCGAAATGTTGTCCATTTCAAATACTTGTCCATCATATTCAGTCCCCAAATACAAATTCATTTTTTTTTTGACACACAAATCAACCAATGATTTCAACCAATAACATTCCTTGGATCATTCGTCTTTCAATATCTCTGAGAGTCTGTATTTAATTTCTGTCAGTCGTTGAACAGCTTGAAGACTTGTCATATTAATCGCTAAATCTTGTCACTCAGTGGCTGAAGACACAGAATTTGTTCAATAGATTCTGTATTTAATTTCTTGCCCCGATAGCCCCTCCCTTTAAAGTTAATAAATATTTCAAAAGTATTACTCCTCGCAACGCACTCTGAAAAAATAAACTGTGCTGAGCGCACCGAAAACATATGCGAACATGAAATCGTTTCGGTAAATGTCTCAAGAGCAAGATTAAAGAATCGCATGTAACAGGTGCTACAATACATTGCGTTTGGATTTATTTTCTTTAATCTTGCATGCTTACTCCTTTTATATATAAGCCTGACATATCTGCTTTGCCTCTGTATTAAGCATGGCTAACATATTGGAGTCTTATACCTACTTCGTTAGCACAACCAAGTAGGCTATACAATGATCTATCTATAAGGTCTGTCTTATAAAAACCAAGAAATTCGAATTTTAAATCATCAGCTACATACCTCATTACGATAGCCAATTGTTCATGATTGTCACCTATTGGAGTTTCATCGCACGATTACAGAATAAGTACCTTGATTTCTGTGATACTTTAATTTGTTGTTTTTTTTATTGAATACTAAAATTTCAAGCATCTCGTTTGTACCATGTTGATAGACAATAATAAAGGTAATTTTCCCTCTAAAAACATCTTAACAAAACTAAATGTCCTGATAACGGAATTTCAACACTGTAAATATACTTACGCCGGTTATTCGATGATTTTCATCCTGAGCTCTTTAATGCTAGGCCCTTGTCTCAGGAAAAGATGTGAACCAGAACTTTACGGTACTTCAGCGGTTTTCCTGACTTTCTTCTTCTGATGAAAAATCTCTCTGATACGCTTTCTTTAGACTTTAAAACCTTCTTGCCAGCGTTGCAAAACGCTCAGATGAGAAAAAGTACGTTCGTGTGAAAACGCTGTGTTACTTTTTTTCCAGTTCTTAACTCGTTAGTATAAATATAACACTCATAACCACCAACACGCCACTAATATAATTGACAGAAAAACAGAAGGCTTTCGCATCAGGGACAATATAGTTCAGCCATCTTAAATTGCGAATACCACTTGCCACTTCTAAATCTCTTTCTTTAGCCTCTCGGGAATGTTGCTAGGAAGGCTGGAATGGTCCGATTTAAAAATGAATTCCAAGCAGCATCTTTGGCCCACAAAGTGGATCTCGTCTGTGAGCTTAAACTGAGACCTGGTTGAAATTAATATTATAACACAGGTTGCTAATCTGACTTTTGTACCAAAAGAATAGATAAAGAGTCAGGTCCTTGATTGTCATTAACATGGAATAGTAGGATACTAGGATGTCTGTTCCTATGTAGCGACCAGAGCTCTCAGTTACAATACTTCTTTCTAATTCTTACTAAATAATTTAAGTAAGTTCTTTGCACCTCTCTTCATTTTCCTCACTTGCTACACTAACAAATTAACAGTCGGAAACAATATCACATTTACAAGTAACTAATAACCAAAGCTCTTATAACTCTAATTAGGAACACAGATCACGAAAATATCACGAAAAAAATGAACTATCTAATTGTGGTACGTGCTCCTTAATCTTAAATTAATCTTGTTTCTAGATAGTTTTCTTTTCGAGAACTCGTTACGAGGTCGACGAGAAACGCAGAGCAATATTGGTCGGAGTTGAAAACGTATACCCAATGGAAACGTCGTCCGTGGGCGGAGTCGCGCCAATTGGCTTGCTGAGGACAGCAGATTAATCCAGGGAGGATAGGAAGGTACTGTGGCAGTTTCTAGGACTTGATACTAAAATATACAGTTCTAATTTATCAATATTTAATATGAAAATATTCCATACCCAAATCGTTTTCGCCAGTTATCAGTCAATCAATCCGAATGAGCGTTGTGAATTTTTGATTTCAAGAAATAAATCAATTTTGATTTCCTGGCTTTTTTTAGATTTTTGGATTTTTTGAGATTCTTGACGTCACGAAATAATATATTTGTAAAACAAACTTTTTTGTTTTGTTTGATATATGTATTATTTTAGTAATAAGCCTAAGCTCTGAGTTCAAAATCTAAAAATTAGGCCCTAAGACTATTACAAAATTAAATGAGGAAACAATTAGTGTAAACAAATGTATACACTAAATACATCAAAGAAATAAAACTAACATCTTTGTATCTTGTCTTTTATTAACAATTTTATAGTGTAGAAATTGTAACAGAGTAGCCGTACTTGCATGATATTTTGTTTATAATTTTATTTCTATTATTTAATCACCTAAATATACCAAAAAAATTAAAATATATACAAACAAAAAATAAAAATATACATAGCAAAAAATCAGTGAAAAAATCAGCTCTGAAAAAATCAATTGATTTTTCTGTCCATCCCTGATTTTTAATTAAATAACGATCTTCTCAAGAATTTTTAAAACTATGTTGAAAATTATAATAAACTACGATTATCTTCCATGGCCAACTTAAAACCATGCTATTATGAAAAGAAATCCTTTACATATTTGTTAAAACAAATATTACAAAGTAAAAGATAACTAAATTCAATATTTTCTTCTCTTTGATAGTTCGCTGTACCGTATATTAAACAAATTAATTAAAAAAGTGGGGGCAACTGCCCCCCATACGCTGCTCCCGGGTCGAGATCACTATATTATATATATATTATATATATATATATATATATTATATAGCTACATAATTATCTATATAATAATATCTATATATATCATAATATATAAATATATATATCATATTATATATGATATAGATTTACTTTAGATAAATTTAGCATATATTAATATTAGGACATATAAGTTAAAGCACACAAGGTAAATATATTATATAAAATATATATATATATAGTATGTAAGTATATATATAGATATATACGCTATACTATATATATTACTGGTTGATATATACCCTTGGTTGCTTTAGGAGGTTACATATGACGATGCACTACATTAAAAACACGTTAATAAATTAAATAAACATTTAAATCTATCAATTATTACAAAATTTCGACATAAACGTCGTTTCTAAAGTAATTGTTAACATTGTTTGAAATTAAATATTTTTTATTATTACAGACGTTTAAAGATGGTGGTAAATGTGTTATCTATTAAATAATAATTGCAGTAAGGTGACATTTGCATGAAAAATTTATTTTGTATTGCATCTATCTTGTAATTTCCAGAGCAGCGATTTATAATTGGCAAATTGAATATGCAAGAAGCCTCTGTCAAATTTTATTTTGTTAATTGTCAAGTATACCTGTTTCTAATGTGTGGCATTGTTAATTCGAATTGTATTTGAGATTTGCGTTAAGCTGTATGAGATAGCGAAATTTTCTTGGGTGTGTATCTAGTCGTGTTGTATGTTGATTTTCTTGCGTTAAGTCTCATTGTTTTCTCCGTATAAATTATTTTACAAAATGTGCAAGGTATTTATGTGAATAGGCATTGGGAACTTTTTGACTGTGATTTGGGTTTTAGATTTTTTATGTAAAATATTGTTTAAGACGATGGTTCATTGTATGTGTTCGTGGTGATGAACTTTTTAATGATCGATGTGTTATGTTAGGTATAGCGTAATAGGTATTTTTTGTGTTGCGTTGGGTTGTAATTGTGATTTAAAAGTGCAATTTTCCCATATATATACTAATATATATATATATATATATATATAATATATATTATCAATATAATATATATAATATAATATATATAATTATAATATATATATATATAATATAATAATATATATATATATATAAATATACGTATATTCCTACCCTCAATGAACTTCAAGTGCGCCACTGATAGATATGCTATAAGATTATATATATAATATGATATAATATATATATATATATATAATATATATATATTAAATAATAATATATATATATTTTATATATATATATATATATAATATATATATATTATAGATATATATAATATATTATAAAATAATCTAATATAATATAATTATATAATATATATATATATTACTATATAATATTATATATTATATATATATTTGTGTATTGCTATAGCCTATTTGCAGAAAACGAGATAAATGAAAGGATAATCCGAGGCCACTCAACTAAAATATTAGAATCTCAATTTGCCAAACTTCTAAGCGTCTCTCTCTTTTCAAGGACGAATATCTCATATAAGTCACAGGGAGAAAAAAAAAAATGAAAGAAAGTTGACATGGGAACGAGAACTCTGGATATATCAGAATCGTCGTACGTAACTTAATATTTTCTTGCTTTTCTTTTGAATATTATTAACATAAATCATTGAACATAAATATTTCATTTGCATTAAAATTAATTGATAAATCTATAATAAATCAAGAAGACTAAAATATAATTAGTTATTTTAAAAGTAAAAGTTCATGTATCGTATGTACTGGTAAGGGCATGATTAATATAATAATAAATTAAATAATATAATATCCTGAATAAGACTGAATTTAATCCTAATGCCTTATACTTTAATAACAAACTGACTCTACATAATGTCCTCTACCAATCTTCATCTATCGACGTAATTAAATACGTATGTTTTTAGAGAATTCTCCACAACCTATAAAATAGAAATAGAAATTGGTATAATTTTTTTCCTTTATAAAGTACTATTAATGACCGTTTGAATTAATAAGTACCGACACTACACACACAACACACATATTATATATATATATATATATGTATACTATATATATATTATATATATATATATATACATATATATATATCATATAATATATAATATATATATAACGAATGCTATATATTATCTTTCTTTCTAAAACCTGCACCAAATTCAATGAAACTTAAATCGATACATAGCTTCTGTTAGAGTAGTTTCAAGAGGGACTTGTAGTATAATATATAATATAGTACTATAGATATATATAATCATATATATTAATATATAATATATATAAAAATATACTATAATAATATATATAAATCATATATAATATAATATGACTAATAATTAAATACTTTGCATAAAATTTGTTGCACATTAATAACATAAATTCTAAATATGTAATTTATTTTCTAGCCCTCTCTCATTCTCTCTCTCTCTCTCTCTCTCTCTCCTCTCTCTCTCTCTCTTCTCTCTCTCTCCTCTCTCCTCTCCTCTCTCTCTCTCTCTCTCTTCTCTTCTCTCTCTCTCTCTTAACAAATTTTTATCATTTCATTTTCCGTATATATATTAATATATATAATATATATATAGATATATAATATATATATATAATTATATATATATATATTTAATATATATAAACACCTATATATTATATATTAATAATATATATTATATATTATTTTATATATATGATATATATTATATAGTATATATATATATATATATATATCTAAGTCAAACATGCTACTCAGAATGCATACACAAACACACAAAACACACGCACACACCCACACACACACACACACACATAATATATATCTATATATAATATATTATATATATACTATTTAGTATATAAAATATATATATATTATATATATATTATATATATATTATATATATATAATTATATTTATATATATATATATAGTAATATTATACGTATATATATATATCTAATAATATATATATAATACATAAATATTATATAGTATAGAATATAGAGAGAGAGAGAGAGAGAGAGAGGAGAGAGAGCAGAGAGAAGAGAGAGGAGAGAGAGAGAGAGAGAGAGAGAGAGAGAGAAGAGGGGAGCGCAAGAGGAGAAGAGAGATAGTGTGTGTTGGTAGATTGTAAAATAAAAGAAATCGTTTTACATCTGACTAATAAACTAACACTTGACCATACATATCGGATTACAAATAAGTTTATGTATGAGTCATGCCGCAAAATGCTGCGCTTGAAGAGTAAAAATATTAAATTATGAATAAAAACCTGAAAAACGAAAAGGTTACGCGAACGCGAAGCAAATACCGTATCCACCAATTAGAATAAAAAGGAAAAGAGTTTAGAATAAGGACATGAAGCAAAGTAGCTTTAGGACTTTACAAGACATTTATGATCAATAATAGAATAATTTAATTGAACGAACATATTCAATCTAAATTAACAACAACTTTACAAAAGAATGCGGATAACATTATGCAACAAAGAGAATAATATAAAGAAAAAGCTTATCTTGATTTCGCAGATACACTGAAATCAAAAGATATTAAAAATGACTAATGTGGAAAGCGTCTAAAGCTAGAATGAGTACTGTATTGAATCTAAGATAAGTTTTGATAACAGAACATGACGCCTTAGAGAAATTCAAAAGAATTTTACGAAATTATTTTTTTATTGAGATGAAACAACACTCAGAAATTGGAAACGAAACAACTCTGGATCCATAATGTCAAAAACGGATAAGTATCGAAATTGACCAAAAATCAAATCAAGAATTGAGATCATTACGAGTGGATAGAATTTGTGATAATGGACCTGTTGAATACAAAAGAACATATAATATTTGTATAGCTTTAATAACTTACCAAGATAATCACCCAATATATACAAATTTAAAACACATCAAACAAATAAAATGAGGAAACTTACATGCGGGAAGAGGAATATCGAAAGTCAACAATACTAAATAACTAAAAGATGGTTATGATGAAATTTCAATTATATTTATAGGGTTACTTATAAATGCTTGAGAAAATACAAAATCCTTGACAAATGGACAATTGAAAGCGTCTTACTTTTTTATTATATGTATAAATGGACAATTTTATTTTATTTTTAATAATCACATTCGAAGAAGCAATATTTAAAGAAGTGGCAAACATAAAATATGCGCCTCGTAAAGTAGGTCATCGGCGTTGATAGAAAGAGCAATGAATAAAAAAATCCAAGCAATTACGTTTATAGATACAAAGACAGCTTTGACTAAGTGATAAGTGATATTGTTCGTTATAAGTACTTTTGAAGTAGAAGTTAAATTGTGAACTAGTTTTATTGACAACTGCTTAAACACATTACAGAAATTGCTACATCAACATTTAAACTATTTGAATATATTATAATAAAGTACAAATCAAAAAAGGAATTATACTTTGAAATAAATTTTCACCAAAATAATTTACCGGAATTTTTTGAACAAAAATTTAGAATGCTAAAATGTTAGAAAGAAGTTAGAAATACTACATGGCAAATAGATAGGATAAGAACAATTGATTGTTTTTTCACATCCAAAAATTTTGTTCCCCCAAAAAAAAAAACTAAGAAAGCAAAAAAGATTTAAAAAAATAAAAAATAGTACCACAGCTTAAGAGTTAAATATATATATATAAAAGCAAAAATCAAAATTTATTCAATACCAAATAACCCCTAAAAAAATAGATCAATAACTTTATCATTGAGGTTATTGAGCAAAAATACCTGGATAGGACAATTATAATTCTTGATGCAAGGGAAATCATTGAATAATCATAAAAAATCAATTTAACTAGGACATTGTTGTGGAGGGAGGGGTTGAATATCAACTTCTGCGTAATTAAGAGCCGTTTTCCGTTTCTGCATTTGATGCTAAAAATATGCAGTTAAGTTTGCAGTCGATTTTGTCAAGCTAGCTCAATAATGTAAAATAATTGCTCATTCAAAACGTAAGGAATTTCCTTAATTGTTAGTTGCTATTTATCACACGATTTTATTCTATATTAGCAGGCAGAATATGCATAATTCTTTACGTTGGGGTGAGCATTTTTCTACGATGTTGCACATATTTCTGCAAAAAACTAACGAAACTAAGCATTTTTTATCAACAAATGCAATCAACACGAAAACGGCTTTAAACTTTAAATAAAGAGAAATGTTTTTGAGAAGCTCAAGTTACCATGCAATGACTAGATATTCTTTACACATTTTCATTTCTTTCCAGAATACATTTAAAAAATTTGGCTTGGAAGTTTGCAATGTGGAAAATGAAAGATTGTTAAGAATTGGATCGTTAAATTCGAAACGCCTATAAAGGGTTCATGTACTGTGGGTATATAAAATTAAAGGCACACAACTTCAGAATACTATATTACATTATATATGAATTAATTAATATATTAATTATATACTATAGTATATAATAATATATATATATTATAATATATATATATAATAATATATATATATATATATTATATATATATATATAATCGTTTTTAACAACAAAATATATCCTTGCAAATAAGTACGATTACAATTTCAAACCATCAAAAGCTTACTCCTATCTGATAAAATAGGCAATTTACAAACATTAAAATTAGTAAATAGATACACTTGGACTGCAAACGCCGACAAAGGTTTTAGAGTATTGCATGTGTGGTATCAAAATTCTGCTAATGTATATAAAACTAATCATTTATTCTTTCCATTTACTTTTAATTTTATAGCATGTATTTTATTCTTATTAAAATCGTAAACTTAGATGACAAAATAAATCTTTTTATTCGCGGTTATCCAAACATAAAATAAAAACAAAAAGGAACTGTATGGATGACCTTATATTAGGGGTTCAGCTCCTGGTATTTTATACGACCTTCCTAAAATTTACACCAGCTTACATATACGTTCATCCTAAGCAGCTGTAAGCCCAACAATTAAAATTATTAAATTCATAGCTCCTCGTTCGTTTTAACTCGAATACCCTAAACCCGTAGACTTTTCGAACGGCGTCAAAGATTTGCCGATTGACATTTTTTAAAGCTTACACTAAGGTGGACAATGTCTTTCTTTTTGCGGTGTCTGGGACAAATCTTTATAAAGACTTTTCCAAAGTTGGAACCAGGCAAAATTTTGTGTCATTATCTTCTTGAACAAAGATAATAGTTCTAAGAGACATAACAGAAACACTGTCAAATGACAACCGAATTACAATCATTTGTTCCAGAAGGGTTGTCCAAAGCGGCAGAAAATAGACATGTTTTGAAAGAAAGCTTGTCAAAAAAGCACAGTTTGGACAAAGTTTGCTTTTGAAGTGTATGCTGTCCAATGAGATTCACATTCGCAACTAATGCGGTGATAAATATAATAAATTCTCGGTTCTCTTTCAATATATCTACCGAAATTAAATGATCTTC
Source organism: Trachelipus rathkii (assembly GCA_015478945.1). Classification (NCBI taxonomy): domain Eukaryota; kingdom Metazoa; phylum Arthropoda; class Malacostraca; order Isopoda; family Trachelipodidae; genus Trachelipus; species Trachelipus rathkii. The sequence continues at coordinate 13,688 of JABUQX010044590.1, forward strand.
CATTTTATAACAGTGATCAATTAGATAAAAATTTAAATATTTAAAAATAATAATGTTAAAAATTAAGGAAATAACTTTTAACATTAAATCAAATTCATTTAAAAGAAAAACTTCTCTAACCTAAAAACATCTGTAATTTAGTGTTTAGGTCTATTGTAACGGCACTTTTAGATTCCCATATATTAAGTATTAGCACACAGAAATCTGTAATGACTTAACACAATCTTAATCAAACCTGGAACTAGCGTGGAACCTAGAACGCCGAGACCTAACCTATGTGGATCCGAGGGTGCCGTATAACCTATACCTAAACCTCAGATAGATCTAAGTTGAAATAAAAATAAAGCAAACTCCTATCGTAGGTTCTAAAATAATATATATAAATACTATCACACGCCTATAATATAAAATAACTAAAATAATATAATAATTATAATATATAATATATTATATATATATTATATATATATATAACTGAAATATTAACATAATGTAGTTTGTACATATTTTAAAATGGCTGGTTGGTTGTCAACTAGTAGACCACAGTATTGAAGAAAACCACACGGTAAATGACCTATTGGAAGAATCAGACAAAATTGTTCAATAATCTAGATAATTATACATGTCAGTTTTATATTGAATCCTTTACACTAACATCACAAACTTGAGATGCGATCATATTTTAACCAGAGAAATTTCAATACCAAGCAACACGTCCCATTTACAAACAAAATTAAAAATCGGCTAATGTTTGCTCTTCACGACTTTTTTCTTTTTCAAACACTTTAATTATTCCTCAAAACCTGTCGTCATTCAGAATGGGATGTCCCTCTTTATAGTCAGCTATTCTGGATCAGTTTCAAAACATCTGGCACTCCTCCCACACATATCCAAAAGCAATCAAGCCACATTTACCAAACGCAAATGAATGACAGCCATTTACTCATTGTTGATAATAAATGAATATTCCTCTTGCTTCTAAATATATTATAAAAAATTCTAATATAGAGGTTCACAAAAGAGAACAGAATCAAGCAAACATTTTAACAAATAAGATACATTTATTATAAAGATTCCGTCAGGTTCTAAAAATTTGGTATACAGTAAAAACCATCTACATTGAAAGCGTTTAAACTATTAGGGCCATTAATTTTATTTATAGAGCATTCTACTAGATCTCTATATACATAGCATAAAGATCTATATTTTCATGAATAGAATATTCATAAGAATTTATTATATTAATAGTACAAAGCGGCAATAAACAAAATCACTCACACATACACGATTCGTGTTATTATAGATACTCGGTTATTACTTGGAGATAATTTTGTATTGCCAACTAAGTCTTTCTTTGTTTCAATTCCTCCTGTTTATTAATTATTGTGCAAATGCTTAAGATTTCGTGTTTTCTTCTTTTATTTTTTCTCTTTTGTGTGTTTTTTTTTTTACATTCATAGACAAAATGTTATATAATGTTTCCCAAATTGAACTGAGCTAACTGTGACGAGGATGTCCTATCCTAACAATAATCATTTACGGAAAATTAAATAAATAAATAAAAGTATTACTATCTTTATATATATATATATATATAATATAATATAATATATCATTATATATATATGTTATATATAATAATATATATGATAATATATAATATATATATAAATATATATATATATATATATATTTACGGATCTTTCCTCTCATTAGCTTATTACCCTATTCAGTTCCTATATCCTTGGACAACCATCATTCTTTATTCACATTTCCTTTCTATCTTGAAGAAGTTTCCCTACCGAACAGCAAAAACGCTAGGAGAGCCGCCTTGAGCAATTAACCTCTGATTCTCGAATTTCTAATTGGGTCATTTAGAACAAGGTTGTCTTCAATGGCCTCAAAAACTCTGTTCCTTCATCTTATTACTCCACATAATTTTCCACAACATCTTCTTCGAAAGCGCACAACTCAAATCTTCGTCTGCTTAGTATTCTTGGCGTTCTTTTGCTCTTGAATCTCCTTGGAAATTATCACGTTACTCTCTTTCAAACAAGCCTTTAAGAGGTCCCGATTTTCGAGGAGCCATCCAGAATCTCTTCACGCCAGCCCACAGTTGCTACTTTCATTGATTGTCCTCGCCCTGTTGACCGATGCCTCACACATTGGGTAAGAAACCCCCTCACACTCCCTACTCTTAGAAAATGGAGTGCCTAGGGCTTTCGTCTCTCCTTTTCTCACTATCGCTCTCCAGTCTTTTTCTCCCCATCGAATTTTTTATCAAACTTCCTTAATACGACCATACCGACAATGACACTTTCTCTCTCTCTCTCTTCTCTCTCTTCCTCTCTTTTCTCTCTCCCTCAGCTCTCTCTGCTCGTCTCTCTCTCTCACTCTCTCTCTCTTCCTCTCTCTCTCTCTCTTCTCTCTCTCTTCTTTCTCTCTCCTCTATATATAATATATAATATAGTATCTATATAATATAATATATATATATAATATATCAAATATTATATATATATATATATATATATATATATATATATAATTATATATATAATATATATATATAATATATAATATATAATATTATATATATTAATATAATATATATAATAATATATATATATAATTATATTATATATATATATGTACAAGGACAGTTGTTCCCTGAACTTTCAGTGGCGATAAACCTCTTGATGAGGAAGAACTTAGATCCATGCATGTTTCTGTAACAAGTCTTATCCTTTCTCTATCCAACTCCCTTACAGCACTCTAGAATTCACTTCCTTCATTACTTACCAACTGTAAGTCTGGAACACACTCACATACTATTTTCAAACTACTTTATGTATAATTTCCAAATGTAAACTTTCAATGAAAAACCTTTGAATAAATTGAATATTAGTATAAGTTTAACATGATGGAATTTTGAGGTAGGTATCGTGACTCTGTGCCCACCAAGGATATATATATAATAAATATATATATATTATATAATATATATAATATATATATAAATTTAATATATATATTATATATATATAATATATAGTATTATATACATATATATATAGATAATATATTATATATAATAAATATATATAATATATATATATATATAATATATATATATATTATAAATATAGATATATATATATATATAATATATAATTAATATAATATACATAATATATATATAATATTATAGTATACTATATATATTTATAGATATATGATATATATATAATATAGTAATACTAATATATATAGTATATAAATTATATATATATATATATATTAGTATATATATATATAAGTGAACATGTTGATTTAAAAATTGTCCACGAACGATTAACAAACTAAGCTTATATATTGCTATAATTTTAAACATAATATTAAATATATATTGTATTAAAATAGTTTAATAAATAATGATATGTTTTATCTCTATTCGATTTGATGTAATTAAAATAAAAAAATGAAAAAAAAATCTTATAAAAAATCTTAAAATGTAGTATATAATTTTATTTTGTATTTTATTTCATTTGGTTTATTACGTCGTATACCGAAAAAGCGAAATTTGACGCCAGCCTTCAACCCAAGAAAATAAACTCCCATAAAGTCGATTTATCTAAAACCCAACGAAGAAGAAAAAATCCAAAACAGAAAGCTCCAAGAAGAAGACTAAAGACGAACTAGAAATACCAACTTTTGAAGTGGAGAAGCAATCCAAAGAATGCACTAATACTCCTCTTCATTTATAATTGGTGAACCCGAAAAGAAAAATAACCCCTAAACGACGCCTTCAATAACTAACAACAGTGAAGACGGGAACCTTATCACACCGCTGTTCCAGTTTACCAACGCTCAGTTTAATGTGACTACTTCCGTTCAACGCATGAGACCCAATTCAAAAAAATATCAAACAGGCGAATACTTTAAGAACCATACACACCAGTAAAAACGGAATATCAGTTCTTCGCAAGTTAATCCTATGGTCCTACCAACATCAGCTTTAACATGAATTATTTCCCGATCGACTTACTGAATCAATTTCCAAATGTCAGAACAATAATGACATTCAAGTACAGATAGAACTGTAAAGACTGAAATATAAGCCAAGTCTTAATCCTCAGGGTCTACCACATCCAGCTTAACGGTAGCTAATTTTCGGTCGAGCACTAACAGCATACAAGAAATCAATGAATTTTCCTGATGTGCTTGATCCCCTAATTTTTCTGATGGTCCATGATTGTAGTTCGATGTCCATGGATGTATCGATGTCCATAGATTACCCTTACGTCAACTTCGATTTTGCTTGAATGCTCAATGAAGTTCCACCTTTAAGAGAAACCCTCATCAGATTACAAATTCGTAATAGTTACTGCCGTGTTTTGGCAGAGATGTGATATATAGTGAACATTTTTTGATTGCAAAATTGCCCGCGAAGGATTTAATCAATACTTTTATTATATTGGATATATTTAAAAGACAGTCAATATTAATACGTACAGATAAAAATAGTTTAATAAATAATTTTATATAATATAGTTCAAGTTTGATGTATTAAAATAAATAGAAGGAATAAAATTTATCATAACAAAATGTAGACTGTAAAACCGTATTTTAATTGTAAGGTTGTACTTCACTTTTATCGGTTATAATAATTTCGTAAATCTAAAGATTGTTTTGTATAAAATGAATTGAACGATGGTAAAATAATCAAACTTCTCCACGAATCAAAAACACTATAATAAGAAGTTGATTTACCTAAAACCCAACAAGAAGTTAACAAACAATGAAAGGTTTGAAACCATCAATCAAGAAAAGCAAAAAAAAAAAGCGAAACAAAGATCCAACACAAGAAGATTGAAGAACGAACAACAACACAGACGTTTCAGTGGAGGAGCTACTCCATAAAGATAAACAACTCCTACTTAATATTATTAATATATATATTATAATTATAATATAGTCTATATATATATATATATATATATATATATGATAAGTATTATATAATATATATATATATAATATATATATCAATATATAATATATATTATAATTATATATTAATGGGCGGTCGTCCACTTAAAAATTTAGAGCTTAATTTAATAGTGTTAAAATAAACAGAACATTCGAGTACTGGTAATAATAATGTTATATATAGAAGTATATAATATATATATATATATATAGTAAATTATATATATAAATAATATATAATATATATATATATGGCGCGCCAGCATTAAAATTTTATATAGCTTTTATATATATATATATATATATATATATATAATATAATATATATATATATATATTATATTATATTATAATATATATAAATATATAATATATACAATATATAAATATATATATATATATATATATAATATATAGTTAATATATATATATATATATAATATATTATATATATATATATATATATATATATATATTCGGCGTTTGTCATGTTCTAATTATTATATTGTATTATATATTATAATATATTAAATATATATTACTAAAATATAAATGATATATATATATATATATATAATATAAATTATATATATAGTATATATATAAATATATATATTTATATAATATATATAATATATTATAATATATATCTATCGGGCTCGCAGCTTATATTTTATAGAAGCTTTAATATTATATATATATATATATAAAATATAAATAGTATGTATATATATATGTAAATTATATAATATAATATAATAATATATATATATATAATATATATGGGCATCCATCTTATAAATTTTTATAGACTTATATATATTATTATATATATATATATACTAATATATATATTATAATAATATATTATATAATAATATATATATATATATATTATATAATATAATATACTATATAATACTTGTAATTATTAAAGGAAGTAATTTATGATCTTATATTATAATTATAGTATATATATATATAAATATATATAATAATATATATATATCATAATAATATATATATTATATATATATATATTATATTATATATTATATAATTATATAGAAAAGACAAACAACTAGAAACTTATTTACTTTAAAAATAATGGAATTATATTTAAAAAATTATTTATTAAAACAATAGAATATCAAATACAATGAATACAATGATGAAAATTCACAATATAGAGCAGTTTGCAAAAATTGATATTATTTAAATAATTTCTTGGGTATCAAGCAAATTTTATTCACTACTGTGAATAAAATAGCAATAATTGTCAACTCAAATTCCCTTTAGTACGTAGGAAATGAAGCATTATGATGTAAGGCTATACTCCTGGGGGGGGCATATACTGCCCCCTGCCCACCTGACGACGCCATGTATAATATATATATATATAATATATATATATATATATATATATTATAATATATATAGTATACTATATATATATAATATATATATATATATTATATAATATTACTAATATATATATAATGACCAGCGCTCTTCTCCAGTTCTTCTATCCTCCAGCACCTTTCTTCAATTCCCGATCACGGATTCCATGTCCTCGCAATTGAATCTTCACCGACTCTGACCATCTCTTCTTAGGTCTTATTCCTCGTCTCACACTCCCATCCTTTTGGCACGTCTCCTCCTGCATCCTTCCAGTGTCCCACACTCAATCTTGTTGCAATCATTTTATTAATATAGCTTCACAACTCTAAGCCATTAATCTTTCGTTTCTTATGTCCTGTCTCTTTTAGTCTTCCCCAATATCGGTCTCAAAACGTACACTTCCAACGATGTATCTACTATCCTCTCTTGTGTGTACCATGTCTCTGCGCGCCATTTAGTATACTACGGGTTAACCCCCTCGAATATCACCTTTTTCACCTCATTTTTTTGTCTATCTTTCAGTATGATGTACACTGCTCTTACAGCTCCCTCATAACTGATCTATTCCTACCTTACTTCTTAAGTTTCCCCCTTTTCTCCATATACTCCAGCCCAGTTATATTTCCCAATCATCTTTATCTCAGTCCTTCCAATCCCTCTCAGCTCTTCCTTCGCTTTCCTCTACTGACTAACTAGACTCGTCTTTCCTCATATTCATAGTCAGCCACCCTCTAATTCATGTGTTAGCAAAACAGTAAAACAGCCAATCATCTCGTAGCAGAAATATCACCGCCCAAATCTCCTATGATATCTTCACCTTCTTTATCACTACATCCAACTAGGATAAACAAAATTGTGACATACACTCCTTTTTTGAATCCCGTTCTCACTTCAAACAATTCCTTATTCTCATTTTCTGTTCTTACAATACATTTTCTATTCTTTAAACAACTCTCCAGGCTTCCTCCACTTTTTAATCCCCACTGCATATCTCTCTCTAACCATCTCACAGTTTCTCCTAGGCACGAATCAATCTTTCCTCAGATTTATGAAAGCTATATACGTTCGCTTTTTTATTCCATACCCTTTTTCACCGTAATTCTCAAGACGACAAAGATCGTCCGGCTCTGTCCTTACATATCCTTGCTCCTCCTCCAGTCCTGGCTCTAACTAACCTTCTCAGCTTCCTCTCCAGATTCTCCCATATATTCTGCAATTGGTCAACAACGATATATCCCCTGTATTTTTACAGTCTCTTTTACTCCTTTCTTATATATTGAACTATGCTGACTTTCCCCACCCTTCTGGTACTTCGCTCTTGTTTCCACAGATATTGAACAATTTAGAGGTACTCTCTACCAAGAAAATGCTTTCCACATTTATTGGTTCTATGTTAATCCCACTTCCCCGTGCCCTTAAGATAATAATGATGCTCAAAAATATCTCAGCTCCTTCCAATAACGGTAATTTTAGCGTTTCTCATCACTGTTTATATACATAAGACTTCATCACATCTTCACAGTTGCTTCCTTAAATATTGCCGTACTTCGCTGACGATATGCACTGTCTCATAAAGTTCTCTTGCTTATCCTTGAAGTATTTGCACACTTTCGTCTAACTGACAAAAAACGTATAGAGAAAGTGTGCATACAAGGTAAAGCAAGGAAGAACTACTGTGAATCAGCAGAACATATAGCAGGAAGTGGCGGAATAACTTCAGACCAACTAGTGTTAATGTGAATGAACGGTTGACGGTAGTGGGGAAAGAATAAATAGTTTGAAGAGGGAGGGTAAGAAAGGAAGGAATCACTATGGAGTAGTTGGAGGTGTTCTGATAGCCATGAAAGATGGTAAGGACGGGGTAAGATGGTTACAATATCACCTCAAAAAAGAAGGAGAGAAAATGAAAAGTATTCTGAAAATTTGGTTCCAAGTATCTTGGAATACAAGAGCGAAAACAAAGGGTGTGAAAGTCAATCATAGTTCCAATATATTAGGGAAAAAGACAAAAAAGACTCTACAAACTACAAGGAAATGCTTTTGGACTCTGCTAAGAATAGTAGGAGAATACTAGAGAAAACACTGAAAACGGTAGTAGAGCCCAGACTGAGAGGAAGCAGGATATGGAAAGACAGAACCGACCGATCTTGTTCGTCCTTGAGCAATTTCGTGAAAAGGTAGGATATAAAAAAACGACGTATATACGCTTTCATAGATCTGAGGAAGATTTGATTCAGTGCCTAGAGAAACTGTGGAGAGTGGTATTAGATAGAATGTATGTCATACCTGTGGATTGTAGATTTGGTAGTTGTTTAAGAATAAAAACTGTAATGTACAAACACGAAAATAGATAGAATTGTTGAAGTTAACTCCTGCATTCAAGAATGCTTTTTTACTTATTCCGAATGGGGTTAAATCTATCTGATGTAGGATAAAGACCGGTTCACATATTGTCTCTCACTTTTTTGGCATTGATATTATGCATACGAGCAACGTGTGCGGTTTGACTATGTTTGCTAACATGATTCAGAGAGGCTGGTCTGACTATGAATAGAGAAAATACAGAGATCATGGTGGTTAGTAGAGGAAAAGCAAGGGGCAAGCTTGAGATGGATTATGGAAGGACTGAGATAAAGATATGAGAAATATAAATACTTGGTGGAGTAATGGAAAAAAGGGGGAAACATACAGGAGATAAGAGAGGATAGCTTCAGTATTGAGGACTTATAGCAGGTAAACCATACGAAAGATAGACAAATAGTAGGAGGTGAAAAGGGATATTCCGAGGGTGTCCCCCGATTATACTAAATGGGGCAGAGCATGGAGTACCACCTACAAAGAGAGATAGTAGAATACATGGTGACGATGTCGTATTTGAGAACGATAGTGGGAAGACTAAAAAAGAGACAGACAAACAAGATTAAGGAGGAGGTTGGAAATAAAGCATATAAATAAAATGGATGAACCAGATTGAGGTGGTGGGAACACCTTTAGAGGATGCAGAGGAAGAGTGCCAAAAGGAGATGGGAGTGAGACCGAAGGAATAAAGACTAAGAAGAGATGGAAGAACGCCGGTGGAAACTCATGAAGACATGGAATGCCGTCGATGCGGAAGCTGAGAGAAGAGGGAGTCCTGGAGATAGAGAAATGAGAAAGAGCGCTGGCATATATATATATATATATTATATTATATATATAATTTATATATAATAATATATATATAGATAATATATAATATATATATATTTATATATATATATAATATAATATAACATATACATGGGCGTCGTCAAGGGGGGGCAAGGGGGGGCAGCTGCCCCCCCAGAAGTGTTTACTACATCATATGGTTTCATTTCCTACGTACTAAAGGAAACAAGCTCAGAAACATATGATTATTTATTAAATCCTCTTGCTGATAAATTTGCCCTGAACCCAAGGAAATTACTTTTTAAATAATATAAATTTGGAACTGCTCTATATTGTGAATTTACCCCATTGCATATTGTATTTGAATACTTATTGTTTTAATAAAATAATTTTTGTTAAAATATTAATCATTTAGATTATCAACAAATGTTCTATTTTGTCTTCTTTTCTCTATATACTATTATATATATATATATATATATAATATATATATATATATATACTATATCTATATATATAAGATATATATATTATATTATATATAATATATAAAGCATCTATAATAAGTTGGGCTTTGTACCCATATATATATAATAATAATATATATTATATGATAGTATATATATATAAAATAATAATTATATATAGAAAATATATTATAACTAAATATATATATTATATATAATATATATAAATATAATAATCTATAAAATTTAGCTGGTAACATAATTATATTAATATATTATATTATAATTAATATTTATAATATATAAATAAATTATATTATATATATATATAATAGTATATATATATAATTATAAAAAAGATCTATAAAATTTTACACAACTGCACGCCCATATATTATTATATAATATATATATAGATATATATATATATTATAATATATAATTAATAAGATATATATATATTATATTAATATTTATATATAATATATACTATATAAATATTAATATATAATAATATATATATATTATATATATCAGCCTCTATAAAAGAGGGCGGCGACGCCCATATATAATAGTATATAGTATATATATACATATAAATATATAATAATTATATAATAATATAATAATATATATATATATATTATATATAATATATATATGAATACTGTATATAATATAGTATATATATATAATATAATATATATATATATATTAATATTATATAATATATATATAATTATATTATAACATATATTATATAAAGCTCTATAAAATTTAAGCTGCCCCACTTTTCATTATATATATATTAATATATATATATTATATAATATATATATATATATAATATATATAATTATATATATATATATTCTTAATATATAATATATATATATATAGCTATATATATATATATAAATCTATAAAATTTTAAGCTGGCGACGCCGACAATACTATATATAACTATATATATATAATAATAATATATATATACATATATATAAGAATATTATATATTATATATAGTTATAATATATATATATAATATTATAGTATATATAATATAACTATTTTCTATTATTCTCAAAGTGGAGTTGGTTATCTTTGCATAGGATGCACTTGTAACGGGTGTGCTACACACGGCACAGAACTTTGTTACAACGTCTGGACTTCAGGATGGAATTTGATGAGTTTTAACGTTTTTGATGTTTTCCACTTTTTGGAGATGTATCCATGTTTCGTTCTAGGTAAAAAACTTTTATTTTACGTGTTTGTAAATCATGGACGAGTTTGAATGATTATTAAA
>JABUQX010044590.1:30000-62152 GCA_015478945.1 Trachelipus rathkii
GAATTTTTTTAATTTTGTAATTGTGTGGGCTATAAGCTGCTAGATGAACGTAATAAAAAGATATTCTTAAAAGAATGGTCAATAAATTAGTATGGCTGTGAGACTGTGTCACCTTTAATCTGTTGTTTTATTTTATTTTTTTTTATATAAAAGATACGATATTGTATTTGTTTGAAATTCATAAATTATTTTCCTGATATAAATTAGTAATTGAGGAGAATAAATGATTAGTTTTATCTACATAATCGATTTTGTTCAATAATTAATACAATGCTTTGGCCTTTGTCGGGTTTGCAGTCAAGTGTCATCTTTTAACTATTTTAATGTTTTAAATGCTTTTTTATCAGATAGGAGTAAGCTTTGATGGTTGAAATTGACTCGTACTTTATTTGCAAGATATATTTTTTGCTTAGACAAACATTATATATATAATATATATTGTATATATATATATACATAGAGGAAAATTAGATATAGAATAAATAGGAAATGTATACATATGCAGATATATATGTAAAATATATATATATATAGTATATATATATTTAAATATAATATATTTCTGAAGTTTGTCCTAATTTATATACCCACCTAGTACATGACCGCTTTCATGGCTGTTCGATTCACCGGATCAATTATTAACACATCATTCATACTTTCCACATAAATACACATACATTCACAAATTTTCAAAACTGTTTTTTCTGATGTTTTTATTTGTGCTGGTGACTACGCGTTCTATTGTCGCTATAAACGGACTCTTCAAAAACATTTCTCTATAAAAGAATGTTTTCGTTTTTGCATTTTGTGCTAAAAAAAATGGCTAAGTTTTCGTTCGTTTTTTCAAACTTAGTGCAAAATCGTCAAAAAAAAGCTCACCAAACGTAAGAATGCCAAAACTTCTGCGAATATAGAATAAATCCTGTATAAAAATCAGACTATTACACAATTAGGAAATTCCTACGTTGTGAGCAATTTACGATTGAGCTAAGCTGACAAATCGAATGCAAACTTAAAGCATTTTTTTACACAAATGCAGAAAACGAAAAACGACTTTAATTAACCTCCCAGACTGTATTAGTATCAACCCCCCCCCCCAACAAATGATCTTAGTTAATGATCTTTTTTTGATTTCAACTGTTTCCTTTGCACCAGAATTTTAATTGTCTATGTAAATTTGCTCATAACCTCATGATAAAGTATTGATCTTTATTATTTAGGGTTATTTGGTCATTGAATAATTATTTTGAGATTTATTTGAATAATTAGCACTTATACTATGTATATTTGTCGAATTATGACAATAATTAACATTTGAACTTCTTTTTGATGCATTTTGACCTCTGTCAAAGTTTGAGTTTGAACTGTTATGTACATACTGACCTTGAAAATTAAAAGAAGTTTCACGACTTTCGTGACCATTTGAAACGATATTTAAAGTATAATTCCTTTTTTGATTTGTACTTTATTATAATATATTCAAATAGTTTAAATGATGATGTAGCAATTCTGTAAATGTGTTTTAAAGTGTCAATAAATAGTTTCACAATTTAAACTTCCTTACTGTTCAAAGTACTTATAACAGAACTAATGGTCACTTATCACTTAGTCAAATGCTGTTTTGATAATTATATTATAAAACTTACAGATATGATGTTATAGAATAAATTTTAAAGATTTTTAATGACACGCAAAATTCATTAATATGTAACATGTGTTTTGTTGTTTGTGAGTATAATGTTTAGACTGTATTTAAGCTTCTGCCAGGAATAGATGATTTTCCCTCTTCAGTCTATTGTTTTTAACTGTAAGAGATGTGAGTAGATTCTTAACAAAATTGCACAAAAAGAGCTAACATGGCGCTATGATTGGTTACCTTGTTCATTAAGCTCTGATATCACCTTGGATAATCCTCCTATTTGTATTTTTTTTTACGTTCAGAAAAGCATTAATGATTAATACCTCACACTTGTGTAAACAGGATTTTTTTTATGGGGGACTGAATTTTCCAGAGTACAACTGTTTTTCTGTTTTTATTCATTTTTTCCTGATTTTATTTGAAAATTGTGATTTCTTCAAATTTCAGCCCCTAAGTGGGTACGCCACTGGCACCTAGCGTCAGGAGAGTCATCTTACTAAAAATGACTGATATCTGGCACTGGCACCTTGCGTTAGGAGAGTCATCTTGCTAAAAATGACTGATATCTGGCTGCATATCTTGTATCTGAAAGTACGAAAAGTCTTCCAGCACGTAAAGGTAACATGCGAAGCTTTCGTTGATATTTCAAGGAATAAAAATGGTCTGATCACTCTGTTCTCTAACATACTATTCCAGACATTCTATTTTGACCTGTCCTTAACGTTATAAATAGTGTGTAGTTTTTTCGAGCCTCAGGGTGTCTTACATTTGCATATTTACGCTCTTTCACATTTGAAAATTTCATTCAGCAGAAAAGCTATTTTTTTTTTTTTAAGAATATTATTATCACAAGCATAGTAGTTGCAAAACCTTTACTAGCAATATTATCTTGTGGTGTTTAATATTTGTGACGACGCATTTGTAACATTTCTTTTTCACTTAATGAACAGTTTTATGAGAGATTCCTTGCTCAGATTTGTAATGAATTTCGTGGATTCTGAGGAATCTTATCTTTTGCTAAACACTTCCAGAAGTCATTTAACTTTCATACTCATACGCGTCCTACATCGAGTTTTAAACTCAAGTTGAATTTCGTTATTAGATTTTATTACAATTAATTACTCAAAGCAGTGCTCCATTTCTTGAGAATTTATGGCAGCAGAATAAAAATAAGAAGGTTTTTGTTTTGGTATACAAATTAGCGCTTCCTACCGATCATCGTTAGTATTCATCAGCGCCATTCATTCATAAAACATTACCAGAGTCCGTTTCTAAAGTACCCTGCTCATAACTTCTTTGGTGAACAGCTAAATTATTTTTAATTTTTAAAGCTGTTAATATCTTTTACGTACTCGCTGTACATCATATAATAATTATATATTCGAATATATGTACTTCTAAACAATATATTAGTACCAATTTGTACCTTATTTACTTGAGTTTATAGAGTAAAATGAACTCTGAAATTAGATTGAATTTCTAACAATATCTATTTTAATAAAAGATTAAGGTAATAAGATGGAAGGAATCTAGTCGAGTACCAATTTTGGAAACGGAGAATATTTCTGAAACCGTTTTGTCCATTGACAACTCTGAAGGTCTGGTTCCATTTCTCACAAAAGAGGTCAATGCTTCGTAAGTATTATTTTAATATTTGGTTGTCTCTTGATTATAGAATATCTATCCCTTAATATTCTCTTTTGATTATATAATATATATATATATATATATTATATATATATATATATATATATATATATATATATATATATATATATATATATATATATATATATATATATATATATATATATCCTTTAATATTCTCTTATAGCTCCTTCGATAGAAAGTGATACAATCATAATTTAGCATTTTCAAGTTACTAATCGAAAAAATTAACCCCAAAGATATATTTTTATGTGGTCAAATTTCAACTTGTAGTTATGCCCACTTATCGCTAGTGGGCACAAATGATATTTTTGGGAAAATGTTATTTGTTTAAATTTTACTGTAAACTATTTTTTTTTTACCTTTAAATCAACATTCCCTTACAGATATAGTAAGAAACGTGTCCATATTTATAGGCAATTTCTCCTCAGGTGTTTATAGATTTATTTTATTTTAAACAAATTTGCTTCAGCAAATATCATTTTCTTCTTATGCAGTATTTGTGTAATTTCTTTTAACTTCCAACATGGTCGAAATGCTAAATTTTTTGATGTGTTGGAGTGGGAAGGGCTAAAGCTAAAAACCGTCTACAATTTTCTGAAGTGTTACGTGAGGGATTAAAATATACTTTCCATACACGCTTTAATTCGGTTACATGAATGTAAAATTTATAGAAATTTTATCTTTGTTTCCAACTCTCCACGATCTTGAGTTCATGTTTACCTTTACAAAGAAAACGAAATATTTTATAAACGTTCTACTGTTAAAAATAATAAAAAGCAAGTCTATATTGGTTGGTATTGGCACAATGGGCTGGCTGGAATGGCTGGCTGGTTGGTTACACACATAATACACACACACACACATACATATTATTATTATTATTATTATTATTATTATTATTATTATTATTATTATTATTATTATTATTATTATTATTATTATTATTATTATTATTATTATTATTATTATTATTATTATTATTCATTGTTTCAAGATTATTTCTGGACATATTGCAATGTTTCAATGTTATAAAGTTTAGCTGCTTTGTAGCAGACACATTCAGTGGCTTTTTTTTTTCAGAAGCGAGAGTTTATGTAAGAATCAGGTTGGTTATTGTTTTTAATTTTTTATGTCTATATTTAGTTGTTATTTTTTTTATTCTTTGATATGAAAGGAAAAAATTTCTTTTCTCTCTTATATAGCAGAGAAGAGTATGTTCATATATATATGCCCATATACATTATATATATATATATATATATATATATATATATATAATATATAAGGTAGTGCACACACATTTAAGGCGTTGAAATAGTAGCATATAGTATATATATATATATAAGGCAGCACAGTCAGGTGCAATATATATATATATATATATAGTATATATATATATATATAAGGTTATATATGTTATAGCAGTATATATATAATATATGGTTGTTATAGGTAAGGTGTTATATAAAAAAGGATGGGTGATATATTTACATTTAGTGTAGAAGTATTTGTTAGCTATAGATCTCATCGAGTCACAAACTCGTAGAAAATCGCTCTTGTATATAGGTTCGTACCTGAGTTGTTAGGAGTCTCTCAAAACATAAGAAATATTTAAAATAGTTAAACTTGAAGTAAGGTATGCAAAATTACAAACCTAGTGATAGCAGGTTACTTTCTCTTTCCGACAATGAATATGAGGAATAGTTAAATATGACTCTATCTGATGGATGAAATCGAGGAGCTTCTATGTTCAACGACTGAAGTTTTTTACTTTGTGAAAAGGAGGAGTCAAAAGGAAATGAATTTCATTAAAATGGTTTGTTATTTAATCATTAATTAATATGGTTAAGAGAAGGTAAAAATGCTCAGCGGACGCATTTGAGACTCCATTAAAACAGACTTCAATTTGTATTTCATTTCAGTTATATCGTGCGTTTCCATATACGTTTCATTGTAAATTCTAAACCGTCTTCAATGAGTTAAGCTTTAGAAGACATTGGTGACGATAAAAAAAAATTAAAATGTTTAAAACTTTTTAGAGTAAAGGTAAAGATATAGGGAAAATTTATAGATTTATAATTTATAATATATATATATAATTTTTAACATCTTTTATTTTAATATTAATCATAACCCCTTCTACACCAAGGTTTCCACATGTCCTTTAATTTTTTTTTTTTTTCAAAAATATAAAAAGAGCTAAACTTTTTATTAAAATATTTCAACGCAACCTTTTGTCCATCGTCAATAAATAATTTATAGACTTAAGAGCAGTTTTTTTTTAAAAAGCAAAAAGAATTCAATATTCTTAAAGAAAAGTGACTAAGTGTAAAACTGGAAGGTAGGCCAAGGTTTTAAGTGCTATTCAAAGTATATTTAATCCTATAGGCTTTATTGCTCCTTCGGATCTTACGTTTGCACGAAATGCAAAGTCTGGGAAGTGAAAATGATTCAAGAGATGAAGACATCTCCTCAAAATTAGAACATGAAAGAAATGGAAAATCTGTTATATGTCGGCAATTCGGTAAGGATATGGGAAAGGAGTTTTTGAACTGGTATCTATTGGATAGAAATTTGGAAAGAAACGACATCTGAGGAGAGCCAATGTATTCATTCCATTCAACGATGAGATGATGTAAAAGACTGTTGGAAATAGTTATAGTACCGATAAGTGAGTAGGGGAGTTTTGACCATGTACTGTCAGTGAGTGAAATTGGTATGACCCACGCGGAAGCAGGCCTGAATTACTCCTTGGTGGCTACTGCTACAGTAAATTGAATGTCACCCATCAATTTCAGACTTAACCCAGTTCAACTTTTCTCCTCTACGATCACCAGAAAAGAACTCTTGTCAGACCAGACGAGACCTCTTTACGGATATGAGGAATATTATCGGACGGTAAGAGGTCACACCTGATATCAATGGAAAGTGCTGGAACGATTGCGAAGTAAAATTAGAATATTAGCTTCTTTGTCAGCTTTTTCATTGACCGTGATCTCATTGTAAGATCGTATCCAGCAGAAGGAAACTGGTTTTCAAAGGACTTCGAGGTTTCATGGATAATGAATCTACAAAATTTGCAGGTACTGCAGGAGCCTGAATATACGGTACTAGCCACCATTTAGAAACAGGATTTAAGACAGTCATTAAAATTGCAGTCAATCCAGTTGTAAACATGGAAACCTACTTGGAGAGAAGGCGGAAGGTGGGGAAGAGGATATAAGGCGCAGTTATATATATATATATATATACAGAGTATATATATATACGTAAGTATATATATATATATATTCAACAAATTAATATTACATAGTCTATGGTTGGCCGAGCACCGGAATTTGCGCACCGCACAACACCGCACCGCACCGCACCGCACACCGCACCGCACCGCAACCGCACCGCACCGCACCACGCAGAAAAAATTATTTCTGTCTCATCGCACCGAATCTCTATGTTTCAATGCGCAACTCACCCTACCACGCATAGTATCACACATATGCAATTTTAAAATCTTACCTCCTGTGACACTGGAATTGTGAGCCACACTTCACCGCACCGCACTAAAATAAGCGCACCACGCACCACACCGCACAAAGTGCTGCGGCGGCCAACCGTTTAATAATTGTACTTAATTTCATAGGTTTGAATTTCCTGATAAATTAATGTGGGAAAGAGGTCTGAATCCAACTTCAGTTTTGGACGGTGGTATTGATACTGTTGCGGCATCTTGTAGCACATTGTTGCAACAAAAAGAATTGATTCATCAACTACAAACTTCAAACTTTAAATTGGCCATTGTGGATTTGTTATACAACGAATGCGGATTGGCTCTTGCTCATTATCTTGGTAAGTATCAATATTGTTAGCTGATTATAAAACTATTGCTAATAAGTGAAAAGTTTTAAAAGTTAGACTGATTTATTTAAAGTTAGTAAATTATTTTTCAACATATGTAATTTTTGAATATATCGATAAAATTCGTATTTGTTGGAAATAATCAGAAGAACTGAATTTAAGTTATCATGATATCAAGTTCTTATATTTTCTATTTAAAATTAGAAAAAAACAAAATTCGAGAAAATTTAATTTCGATGACGGCAACTTTGGAACAGGTGTTCTTGCACTTTACAAAATTTTGAGCTCGTAAACGGGTTTACCAATCAGAAAATTAAAGTTACCTAAACTTAAAAAAAAATAAAAGAAAATAAATCGTATTCGTTGGGAAGACTGAACTAGAAGTTTCTAATAACGAGTCAAAAGATTACTTTAACTCTTCTGTCTCTGATACCCACTTTTAAACATTGAAATCTATTAAATTTGAACTAATATATTGCTATAACATAGATGTATTAAAACCAATTATTTTACCAATATAAAACAATAAAAAATAAAAAAAATTCTTGTAATTTACTAAAAAAATATCGTTGAAATTAATTTATATTTTATTAAATATTTCGTTCACACAGAATAGTATTTTCTGTTATTTAAAACTCTAATAATATCTTTATTTTGAAAATAATATTAAAACTTACATATTAAAACTATTGACGGTCTAAATTTATTCTGGCATAAGCATAATTTTTATTCAAATAAATTAATCTGCTTTTTAATAATTACATTTAAAACTTTCTTCTCAGTCAATTTATGTCTAGAAAAATTAAAATTATTGTATTTCCTATATATATATATTAAGGCAGGCGAGCATAGTATATATATATATATATATATATATATATATATATATATATATATATATATATATATATATATATATATATATATATAAATATAAACTAAATTTGTTCATAAATTTTCATTAAATTTCTATAGTGTTCTATTGCTATGTACAAACATATTATTATTATTAATATTATTATTATTATTATTATTATTATTATTATTATTATTATTATTATTATTATTATTATTATTATTATTATTATTATTATTTTTATTATTATTATTACTTTTATTATTATTATTATTATTATTATTATTATTATTATTATTATTATTATTATTATTATTATTATTATTATTATTATTATTATTATTATTATTATTATTATTATTACTATTACTATTTTTGCTATACAACAAATCTTATGGTACATTCCTACCAGCTTTTTTCTTACATTTCCTTTTCAATAACTGTAAAATTATTTTTTCTATATCTTTTTTCTTTCTTTGCTATCAATTGGATTTTTTTTTCTTTTTTTGAATTTAATTTCTTTCATTTGCATAAATGCAAAAAGGTCTATATAATTACGACAAACATAATTAAACACTTTTATTATTATTTCCTTTTAAGGTATACCAGTAGTCGCATACTGGGCAATAAGCTTTGTGAGTGACGAAGTTCAGTATACGACAGCATTTAATCCTCCATCGTCCATTCCTCATATTTATTTTCCTTATACTGATGAAATGAATTTTCTGAAAAGATGTCTAAATTTCATTTTCGCCATATGCAACACCATATTCATGCAGGTATGTTCAAAAGAAGAAAACTGTTGTTATACCTCAGTAGCAGAAATATATATATATATATATATATATATATATAAAGTTAGCACATATACATATATATATATATATATATATATATATATATATATATATATATATATATATATAGTAATATATATATATATATATATATATATATATATATATATATATATATAATATATATATATAGAAGTAAGTAAGGTTATATATATATATATATATATATATATATATATATATATATATATATATATATACATATATAATATGGCTTTGAGTATAACAAAAGACGATAGGAACATTTATTGTTAAATAAGTTATGTTGTATGACGTGCTTCGTTTCAAAGCGAATGGTGTAAGGAAGAGCAAAGCCCAAACCACAGACTACCGATTTGGAACTCCATGGTATTAAGTAGCAATGGCGCGTAAAAGGTCGATGGGTCGTTATGACTCTCCCGGGCACCCTTCTTCAAACGCATGAGTCCTCGTATTACGCGGTCTTCACCACGCACCGGGGACGAAGGGGTCATCCCATACCTCGAAGGCGAGCAAACACAGTGTGTGTGTGGGGGGTGATTGTGTGGAAACTGTCTGCGCTGAGGTGCGCTCGTCCATTTCCGTTCGGCCGCACCGGTATTTTTTTATCATGTCGGTTAACTTGAAGCAAAGAGTGTAGATCCATTCGTAAACGATGCCTTCACTGTACTGAATCAACGATGAATTGGGCAACGTAAAGGTATTGCCACGTGTTCCGAAGGACTTGGGCGTACACACATGTACGCACGCAAACACATTAAAATTGAGTAACTTAAATCATCGGTAAGCTACATGCGACGCGTCACACAATATAAACTAGTGTACTTTCAATCCGTAACTTTGAAACGAAGCCTCATACAACATAGGCATTAACAAATATTCATCCTTTGCTCTATCAGCCCTCCGAGTTTGTCGCTGAGGTTTTGATCGATCTCTGTATATATATAGTATATATATATAGCGTATATATATATATATAAGATATATATATATATATATAACCCATATTTGCTTATCCTATTATAGATTTCAAATGCATTATTTAAAATTTCGTCTAAAGTTGGATAAGTATTATTTGTAATGTTTATGTATTGGGTTTGATATTGTTCAGGCAAACTATTCCACAAAAAGTATTGGCCGATCACCTTACTAGTTATTTGTAAGCTATCTACTTGGCTTTCTATCAACTTGGCATCGCTTATCGAATTGTAAAAGTCATTAGTTAATTTTAATTTTAAGAGTTTTTCTATAACCGAAAATTGAAGGATTTATTACTTAACACATTTTTTAGCAATTTTTATGACCAAAAGCAAAAACGGTTGAGCAGTTTTTTCTTGTTTACAGACGCCAGCCGATTTTCTTCGTCAGATTTCTATAACAATATATCAAACAAACAAAAAATATGGATGCCAAACAAATGTTTTGGAAAAAATCAAATTATTATTTAAATCGATAAACAAATTTCTTCATTAGATAGACATTGTAAAAATAAGAATTTAAAAATAGTTTCTTGCTAGCATCTGGTATTGTTCTCTTCTCTCTCTCTCTCTCTCTCCTTTTTACGGGAAACCTTTATAATTACCGCCTACGGCAAAGTGAAAATATTTTCTTTCCATTTTTTTATGGATTTATCAAACAGGAACAAATATGAATACAAACAAATGTTTTGGCATAATCATATTATTTTTAAAAGTTCTTACGCACATTTCTTCATTATCCATTGCTTGAATACAAAATTAAATATAGTTTTATGCCGACATCTGATATCTTAATACTTCTGTAAGAACGTCCTAATTTTTATGCGAATGGAAAATAACATCCTTACGGATTTTAGGAAATTTCTAACGTTTTGTAGGATTTCCTGCCATTTTGTACTAAAATTGGCAAAACGAAAAAAAGTTAAACATTTCTTATGTCTGTAATCAAATATGACAAAAACTAAAGGAGTTTTAATAACAGTTGTTTGGAAAGAGTTGCATAAAAGAATTTTTGAAGCAGTCTCATAACTTATATATATATATATATATATATATATATATATATATATATATATATATATATATATATATATATATATATATAAGTATATATAAATATATATAGTATATATAAGTATATATATATTAAGATATATATATATACATATAGAGTATATATATATATATATAATGATATAGAATGTATATATAAGGTATATATATAAGGTAGTATATATATATATATATATATATATATATCAATTTAAGTAAGGTTATATATATATATATATATAAGGTTAAGTGTTATATATAAATATAATATATATATATATAAGTATATATATAGATATATATATAATATATATATATATAGGTACCTTGACCGAGTTGGAGAAAAAGGCAAGCACAAATTGTATTTAATACAGCATTTACATAGACCTACCAATGAGTACATAAGATTGAGCATAGCGGTTAAGTCTTTTTTTGTTTAGTTACAGAGAAATGAATGAGACTGTGGGACAAAGGCCTTCTCAGAGATTTGAATGAAGTGTTAGCTGAAGAGCAGTGTCCATTGTAAGAGAGAGAGAGAGAGAGAGAGAGAGAGAGAGAGAGAGAGAGAGAGAGAGAGAGAGAGAGAGAGAGAGAGAGAGACGCATGCAAAAAGATCAAGGGGTGGGAGAGAGAGAGAGAGAGAGAGAGAGAGAGAGAGAGAGAGAGAGAGAGAGAGAGAGAGAGAGAGAGAGAGAGAGAGAGAGAGAGAGAGAGAGAGAGAGAGAGAGTTCAGAGTAGCAGTGTCCGGTGTGTGTATGAGAGAGAGAGAGAATTCGAGAGACTGGAGAGAGTTAGTGAGAGCAGGAGGGATAATGAGACTAAAAGCCCTAGGCTTCCTTTTCTTAAGGCGACCTCTGTGAGTGGAACCATCATAGATGTGTGTGTGTGTGTATGTGTGTATGTGTGTGTGTGTGTGTGTGTTTGTGGCATACTCCATAAAGGGGACGAACGATACCCCTATCAAAAGCAAGCAACTTGAGTATTCGAGAAGTTCCGAAGTTGCCTCTGAACATGCAATCTCTTTGAAGCTTGTTTTGAAAGAGAAATAACTTAATCCTTCCAAAATAGGTCACGAGAAAAGGAAACATCAAGAATATTAAGAACAGATGAAGGTTTGAATTGCGCGGTTTCGTAAATTACAATTGTGAATGGTTGTACCGAGTAGAAAGATGAAGAAACTGGGTTTTTTGGGCATTGAAAACAACCATGTTTTCTTTGCAGGAATTATAAATTCTAGAAGACTTGAGGCTGGTTATTCCAAGGCTACCCTCCTAGCATGAAATAATTCTGTTGAGTGGGATTAATGAATTATGGAGTCGTCGACATTGGAGAGGATATGAGATGAAGTAACAGGTCATTAATGAACAAGAGTTAGTATGGATAGAACCCTGAGGAACACCACTGTTAATAGTTTTAAAGGATGAGCAGATCCCGTCTACAAGAACTGCTCTAAGGAAATCAGAGAGAAGGTAAGAGAGAAAGATATATATCGAACTAGAGTAGTTTAGAAATCAAAGCTTTGTGACAGACTTTATCGAAGGCCTTCGACTTGTCTAGCGTTAGAGCAAAGGATTGACAGATATTCCGAAGAGAAGAGGATTAAGAGTCATAGACATGAAAAGATGATCAGTTGAGCGTTTCATACGAAAGCCATACTGTCCATCTGACTTGAGAGGAAAAGAATTGAGATTTCTCCAAATCTTCCCTTTAAAGATAGATTCGAAAACTTAAGAAAGAATGAAGGCTAAAGCTATAGGGTGATAGTTAGTATTTTGAGAAGGGTTCCCTCTGGATTAGCACACGTTTCCTGTAGGAAGGGAAGGCCAAAGTGAGAGACAGAAATGAAATAGTTTACCAAGTCAAGGTGCAAGCTTGGAAGTACAAGTTTTGAGAAGAACAGGAGGAATATCATCAATACCGTACGTCTTCTTAGTATTAAGCTCAGAAAGCAGAAATAAGATATTCAGAAGAAATTACAATGTTAGTTGGATGGGGTGGAAAAGGAGGAATAGCACCGGAATCTTCTAATATGGAATAAGAGACAAATATTTGAGCGAAGAGTTCCGATTTAGCAGAAGGTAAATCGGCGACTGAAACGTTGGAAGATACTAAAGATGATAAAGAGGGAAAAGAAAAGTTAAGGCTAACATTTTTTTGCCCAATGCCAGAAAAGACATGAGGAAGAGGAACCATAGAGATTATTGTATTTTCTACGGAGAAAAGAGTTTTGAGTGTCACTGAGAAAATTTTTTTGCACAACTCTAGGATGAGATATAAGTTGCATGAGTTTCTGAATTAAGAAGACGATTGTATTTCCTGAAAGTATTGTCCCTTCATCGAATTGCAAATAAAGGTTTGTTAGATTCAGTTGAAGGGGAAATAAAATAGTTTGTTCACCTTAATACTTGAGACAATCACCTAGTAAAAATTATTCCAAGGGAAACCAATGAAGTACTACCGCAGATCTGACCAGTTTGCTTCACCGAAATGGCAAAAACATTTCCTAGGGGTTGGTGGGACTGCTATTTCTTCCCACCCAAATGCAGAGGTCCTCTATTTAGGGGATTTCAAGAGATTGAACAGGATACAGAGAAAAGAAGGTGATCTGAGGAAGCCAGGGGTGGAAAGAGCTTACTAGTGTAAGGAAAAGGGCTAGAAGTTAAGATAAAGGTCGCGAATGCTGGGTTTATCTCCAAGACGATCAGGGATAAGGATAGGGAGATGCACCATCTGGGCAAAGTCATTCGGGATATACAAATTTAAGGCAAGCTCAACGGTTGTTTCTTGAGATCCAGAAGAAGACAATTGGCGGTAGTGAACATTGAAATCACCTAAAATGATGATTTTAGAGAAAGTAGAAGAAAGAATGTGCACTATTTTGGAGCTTAGATAGTCGAAGAAATAAAGTAAACATATGTAGGAGAAAAATAAAGTAGGGAAATGTAAGAGATAAATAAAGTAGAGAAATGAATTTAGTAGTTGATTGGCAAGAGAGTATGAACCCCAAGGTAAAAAATTAAAAAACTCGAGAGTAGAAACAAGAGAACAAAACAACATCGTTCCACACACACACATATATGCACAACAACAGATTTTGGGTGAATATTGAGGATAAAGACAGGATATGGTTTTCTTTCGGAGCTCTCAAACACCTAACATTCGGTAGAGAACTAGAGGTGAGGTTTAAATGAAGAGAGGTGGTGTTCAACAGAATGGAAATTGGAATGGAAAGCGCGGGATTGATTGTCCAACATCCATCAGCAACAAAAGCGCAGTGTGCGAGTTTCGATACATAGTCCCATGGATGCGACCGTAGTGGGCGGGAGCCAGGCGCGAGACTTTCATAACAGACCACACCGAATGCTAAAGCAATATAGAGTATATGGAATGATTATATTTAGTTTATAATTAATAATGAATAGCAATAGAAGTAATAGTAAATCGTTAAGGATGAACAGACTATATAAGTTGATATAATAAAATTCTCTGTGCAGTTTTAGCCGGGGTGTGCGGCTTAATTACACAAAGAAATAGCATTTTTTCACAAACCCTATTGCTTCAAGGGGTTCTTACATTATTTTGTAAATACATCTATTAGAGTAGCATGAATTGAACAAGTACCTTTTTTATCTGCACTATTCAAATGTTTATAACTTCAAATTCTAGCATCATCACTCAATTTACAGAAGATGTCCTTATTTTTTATATCGCTTCTTGTTTATGAATTTTTGATCAGGTCTACCTCAGTTAGCATTACTGAGACAACAATAAGAAAACAATACTCTGACATCAACTAAGGGAACTAGGATTGGAGATATCAGCATGTTATTAACACCAAACTGAACAACTGAGTATGTGGTTAGTATTGTTGTACAATTTATCCTGGCTTCCTCACTGGGGTAAACTTCCATCGGTTTTTAAAAATAATTGAAATTAGTCTATTCTCCCTTGTAGCCTGAATATTACGTCTTGTCAACGCTCTTCCTCCGTTGAAGGCCAGCAGCATGCTCACCTTCCCCCACGCCAGGTCAGATCCGTTGCTGGATTCCTTCGATTAAGATTCTTGGAATTGGCAAGGCTACGGCTTTATCCGGACTTTTACAATCACTTGTATTTTTTTTCAGATTTTCGCGCTAGAACCCTCTTACCAGTCTTTGGCGTTACGTTCTAGAATTACATCATTAGGAGGCCCTCATTCCTTTCCTTCTTCTCAGTATCGGTTGCACACAAGGTTACAACCAGCAGGCTTTTCCGCTCTTTGCAGGTTCCTTGGGGAAGGGCGCTCCATGTCTCTGGTCACTTCTTTGTCCGCTTATTCATGCAAGTTTTCCGGCTGCTTGTTTAGGTATCTTCACGAGAGACAGCAGTATATGGCTATAGGTAGGAACAGAGTGTTGAGTACCCCTCGCGAGATGTCGATACTGTTGAATAAGAGGAACACAGGTAAAAGGGATTAGACAATTGTGAATACACATCTGTCATCACTCTTTGTCATCCCTGAGATGCTCGTTTTCATACAATTTATCACTATACTCTTCTCATTATTATTTTACTGTTTTAATAATAGCTTTTCATTGTTTTTTATTGCTAATTTCCGCTTGGTTTTTTCAGGGAGGGCGTTCTTATATTTTTAAATTTATTTCTGGTTACTAATCTTCGTGTTGACTTAAGAAATGCTGAAGATCTTTTAACGAAACAGAAACCAATTTGTCGCTTTCTTTCCTTCTACATTTGTCTTATACTACGCCCATTCTGAGCATACTATTACTATTCTTAAACTATACAGCTTCACTACATCACTCCTATGAGCTTGACGCTTCACATCATTTGTATTAAACTTCATTTTATTCACCTTCGGTTTTCCTCAAGTCACATTTTATCACTCATAGTACATTGCTCAATTGTCTTTATACTTATATCATTTATCCGGATTACTATGATTTACTCGTCTACAACAAGCTGGATACTAATTTATATACGGGGTGGGGGTCCGACTCTAACACGCTTGGTAGTGCAACTTCTAATATCTTATTGTCACCATACCACTATCTTGACATCTGTGTGTGTGTGTTGCTCTCCTGTACGCTGTGTGTCGTGACTGTCAACTCTTCTCTCTGTGCTATCGGTGTCTTCGATGTCGGTCGCTAGTTTCTTGTGGTGGTACGATGTCTTTTCTGTTCTTTGTTTTACGATCTTGTTAAACCTACCAGAAAGACATCACATTTCTGACTTCTGAGGCCTTCCCACACTCAAATACAAAGGAAATGGTACGAAGTTTATTTTGAGCTTATAACTTACCTCCGTTTGGCTCCCCTCCGCCACTTTTAGACGTTTTCCGGTTACTGCGGCACGATTTTTTTCCCTCTTCTCCCACGTTACTTCACGCTATATCTGGTCTCATCTCGGGGCCCTTGGGGTGACTGGTAAAGTTAACTGCTCTCTTCTCTGGGGGGGGGGCTCTGGGTTTCACCTTCTTCCGTGGGCTTTTTTACGACGGGTTCGAGTCACGCACCACGGCTTATTTCAACTGTTTCTGATCACTTTCCACGTTCCACTTGACCTTTTCTATCTCTTAGGTGGCGCGGACTCATGGTGTTTCTAGTTTCATCTCACCTCCTCTATTGGTGCCTCATGCTGGCTAAGTTGCCTCGAAGCAGGGACTTTTTTCTCCTCTGCTCATATCCCTCACCTTTTCTGCCGACCTTCGTCGCCGGGGGTGTTTAAGTTTGCCTCACCTAGCTTTCATGTGTTGACATTTTTCGACTCCATGGGCCCGTTCGCTGCGGTCTTCCTTCTTTTCTGCACCTACACTTTTTTCTGTGGCTTCGTTTCATCTTCTGGTTCCCTGCTGCATTTCCTCTGTAACTTTAGCCTGGCGTCCTGTGCATCATTCACGGTACATTTGGCTAGGCGGGTGCACTTTTGCAGGCGTCCTAACCCCTTTTGACTCGGGCCTCTGCCCTTGGGACCGTGGTTGGTGACCGATTGTTTATTTATTTCTATCTACTTTATTATCTTCTATCTCAGTAGTTTAATATATTCTTATATCTCAGTAGTCATCTTATACGTTTCTCGTCTATACTCTTTATATCTATTGTATCTTGCTATGGTCACTTATATCTGTAATATATCTATTTTTCTATATTATCTACTATCGTCTACTATATCTTATATCTGTATTGGAAAAGTAACTCTTCAAGCAACTATTCATTTTATCTTATATTAGTTGATCTCTTTGCTGAATTCCTTTCTACATACATTTTACCTCCCGCTTCTTCCCACATCACCGCATCCTTGGTCTCCTTATTGCTCAATTTATCGTGGGAGCTTCTTATAGTCATGCAAGCCGTGTGGAATATCCACAGCAGCTCAGACCACCACTTTTTTTTCAACGATAAGGAAAGGATTTCAACATTCAAAACAGTACTAACAAGGTAATAATATGTATATTATATATGTATGATATAGATATATATTATATATATATTTATATAATATATTATTTAATATATATATATATATATATATTATATATATATATATTATGTATAATATATAATTATATATATATTATATTATATATATATACTTAATATATAGTATATATATATATATAAATATAGTATATATTATATATATAGTATATAGTTAATATATATATATATATTATATAATATATATATATATATATATATACTATATATATAATATATATATATAGATAGTAGTTATTTATAATATATTATATTTATATAGTAGTATATATGTATGTATATAATATAATATATATAAAATTTTCCCTACTACTATTATTTCTTTGTGTTTTCGTGCTACTGCTCCCACTAATGGAAATCAGATATTTTTCACGGTTCTTGTTATATATAGTATGTTAGATATTGAGGTATTAGTTCGTATAATTATTAGTTATATATTATATATAGTTGTATGTAATAGCTGAGTAGTTTGATATATATCTTATAATTATATCTATGAATTATTATTATATGTCTTTGTATTATAGTAGAATAAGTATATGTAAAATCTTTCTCCTTACACTATTTCTTATCTTGTGTTGCTGCTACTGCTTCCCCTAATGGAACGGCACAGATTTTCACGTTCTTTTTTGGGACTACTTACTCTTTCAATAGAGACTGTTTACTTATCTCTTCGCGCATTCCAATATGCGAGGTCCTCTATTTGAAGGGATTTCAAGTACACGCATTTGGACAGTAGTGGTTTGGGTCTTCTTCTCAGCTTATCTGGGCATGGGGGGTGGGGGGGATGGTCCAAAATTTCTAGTTACTCGTCTCGAACTGATCTGGGAATAGTTTAAATTAAGGAACTGCGAACAATCCCATATCAAACTTAACCAATTCTTGAAGACGAAGGATCGACCTTTATGTTTAACAGATATACTGTGCTTGCTCGGTTATAGAAGTACACCTATCTTGTCGATCCTTAATTGGGCAATCTGACCAGAGATCTTTAGCTCTCTTAATTTTACTACATTTTTCTAAAACTTATTTTCTTGGCACTTTCATAGGTTTAAAAATGGGCTAATTTGAAGGGGCACTTGCCGTGGTCTTTTACATATAGCCTAGCTACAAATGGAAATGAAATCCTGCCATTTGCTCACGAGGAAGTTTCGGTAACAGCATCACAAAGGTAGGTGGACCGTAATCGCGATAGGGATAACAGCAGGTTTCACATTATATACATCCGTCACCTAAAGTCTTTTTCTCGCATCAAAATACACTTGGTTCGGATGGAAACATTGTCATCATCAAGCTCCAATAGCCAAGCATGACGAGACATTAGCAATATCGAGCCATGGAAAAAACACGCACGTTACTTACTATCGACTCTTACTAAAATTTTCATTCCTGGCTGAAGGAATCGTTTGACAGGGTAGTACTATTATACATCGAAGGTCTAGCGCGCTATTACATTTAAAGAAAAGTGCAATCCGAAACATAGTTGGGTTCTCCATAGAATGATAGAAAATTATATCTGGCCTAGTTGCAAAAACATCTCTTTACAATTTTTAGATAAATCATGCCTTAATCCATCACAATAATAACGCTATGACAAGGATATAATCAATATGCACACTAACTATTACACATATCTGAAAAAGAAGCAATGTGTCTCCGGACATCTATTTACTTACGATATAAATAAAAGTATACACTCAAAAATAATTGCAATAACTAGAGAAAGAGAAAAATTACTGCTTACACTACGCATCTAAGAATCTTCTACGAAAAACTAGAAGAGTAAAAAACCTACAATCAGGTACATCAATGTCATTAAGAGTAGAAATCACAGAATTGATCACCAACAAAAAGAAAACAGTGGTTGAATAGAAGACTATGAGAAGATCTAAAGGAAAAACGCAAGAAAGGCTAAAGTGGAATAGGTGGGATCCTCCCGTTGTTTGAGAGGAAAGTTGCATAGGTCTGAAGCTGAGGAAAATGAGACAGTTGGGAAAGTCTAACTACTATATGTCCCTTAATACTAATACTATTATCTGTAACATTAATATTAACAAAACCAAAGACCATTTATTTGTTTGAACCAGAGAAATCCAAAAAGGTAGAACGGAGAATCATGAACTAACCTATACATAATAATAATCGCCAATGAAATAAGTAATCAGCAATGTAATTAGGCTATCATAAAACGGATATATGAAAAACTCTTTCTTAACTCGTACATTATTCCGTAGAGATCATGACTGAGAGTATATATACAATATACATTATTAGCAGATAAATCAAGATATGGAATTTCGAGAAAGTATAGAAGAATCAAATGGTGACACTTTCTACTAATTGATTTATGTTATCAATATTAATGCACTTGAAGAGACAATAGCAAGTAGAGTATGCGACATATTATTTACGTCAAACTTCGTATACTGTATGGTATTGACCTAAACTCGTCTGCGACGAGGTTACGTATCCGTGCACCCCCAAAGGGGAGTCCTTTACGCTCGTAGAAACTTTTTTTAAAAACAATCTAAAACCACCACTTCGTTTCAAGGTTGAACGAGCACTGATTGAAATTTTGATCCAATTTTTGAGCTAAAATTGAAGCTCTTATCAAGAAAGTTTATATAAAAAATCATACAACACATTATATCCTAATATTTACATACAAGATCGTTCCTCAAGAAAAAAAAAAGATAAAGAATAAACAATTATCTAACACTGAGTTAAAAAATATTAAAAGCAGAGAATAAGACTCAAAAACTCTCACATATCATTATAAAAAATACCAAAACCTTATTCACTCTGAATACTCTTAATACAATCAATAAGACTTGATACATCGGAATACATTCAGAATCTCACGATTACTATTAAGCAAGAGATTGAGAATGAGGAAATTATACCCGATTAGAGGAGTATAGATACGGCAACTTTGTATAGAAATTAAACTCACTTTAAAACCATCAACATACTATACATCATCACCTCACAAAAACCCTACAAAAATTTAGCAGTAATATATTCTTAACGACGTTCACAAACTTGACAGATATCACAAATCTATATAGACAAAAAAAAGACAATTGAAAAAATATAAAGGATAAAAAAAAGTACAAAGAAAAACAAAACAATAAAATAACTCAATGGAAAAAATTTAAATTAATGAAATGGTTGGAATAAAGAGATGGCACAAATCAAAAGAAGACTGGGAGTATCTTGAATATCAGAGTTGGCGGGAAATAAAATTATTTTTCACTCTGAACAGATTAAAAAAAAACAAGTTATATAACGACCTTATTAAGACCTATGTAAAGAGAGTAACATAGTTCTAAAAACTGGGGGGAAGGGATCCATCGGCTACACAATTTGCTAATAGGAATAGTAACGGTTGAGATAACAAGCCTAAAGACGACTGATAAAAAAATGAGATCCAATATAATAATCAAACTCACCTATGAAACACAACATCTAGATCTCTGCGGAACGAAAGTAAGCGGAGACAGACTAAAACTTTTCCTTTTGAGGTATAAAAACAATCAGAAAAATAGATTACAGGGGAGAATTAAAACTCTTGCGATATCCAACACAACCACTTAAGCAGTACGCTCATCAATGTACACAAGGGTGCCTTGCACTCACAATCAATGAAGACAATGAGGAGAAGAGGGAAATAATAGACGATGAGTATTGAAAACAGCCAAAGACTTGTATCGTATGGAGTAGAAGACACACCAAATAGCATTACTAATGTCCAGCAACATATAGATGTTCTGTGGAACTCCTTAAATTATGATGACGTAGTTTATTATTTACAACTGTATTTAAACTTTCACCTATCTAATATAGCCCGTCATGCGATCACAACAACTGGAGAGAAGATTAGCGTTATAGAGAAAAAACATAATGATAATATATAGAGGGATTTTCACTATGGATTTTTGTCTTTATAAGCACTCGCAGACTGAGCGTTGTCCCAAAGATCTCCTTTCGTAATTGCATAATTCGAATATATAAAAAGCACGCATAGCATTACTATTTATACAAGTGTATTCTAAGAAAAATGCTTAAGGTAAATTAAATAATATATATAATAATTATAAATAAAGTAGATATAAAATAAATAATAAATAAAAAAAATATGAATTAATAAATATAATAATAAAATATAATATAAAAAATAATAATAAAATATAATAAATAAATAAAATAAACTATATATTATATTAAAATAAATAATAAATAAAATAAAATAATATAAATATATAAAAATAATTAATAATAATTAAATAAATAAAAATTATAAAAATATAAATAAATAATAAAAATTAAATATAAATATAAAAAGAAATAATAAAATAATAAGACCACAATAAATATCAGGAAATATAAATATAAATATATATATAAAAGTAAAAAAGATACAAAATATAATAGATAATATATATATCAGTAACCTTTACCTTCTCACTCACCCTAGAAAGAACCCACTAGTCTTCAGGACCAAAACAATGCTATAAAGGGTACAAAAAAAACCAAAAAAAAAAAAAAAAAAAAACAAAAACAAAAAAAAAACAAAAAAAAAAAGTAAAAAAAAAAAAATAAAAACGAAGAAAACAAAACACAAACCCCCAAACCATCAGGACCACGTTCTCCCTCATCGCAATCTAACCATTTCTGTGTGTATCCAGATTAGTATAATCATGGGATAAAAAAGAGATTAGAGAACAAAACAGAGTAAGAAAAAAAAAGGAAAGTGAAAAGAACATAGAGATCTCCGAGGACACAAGACATTACCCACAATAAGTGAAAACAAAATGGTTTTGAAATGGACTTAGGTATTATAAAAGAATCTATGCTTAAATACAGATAGTTTGGAGAGATGAGCTAGCACTTAATTTGAGGCAAGGAAATGTTAGACAGATATTGGTCGAAGAGCGGATGTAGAAACAATGGAGAGCTAAATATATATCAAGGTGGATGAAATTGGAAATAATTAGAATTAAATATGTAGGAAATATTTAGGGTATCTAATTTAGAATAGGAAGATATTCAAGTTTTGAAGGGTGTGGAAAATAGAATTAATAGAGATGAGTAGAATATGATATATATTGACGAAAAGATGAGAAAAAATTTGGTTTATATCGAAATTTGTTTTTATAGATTTGTATTTGCGTGGATGAGGTAATATTGGTTTATATGATTTTTAATTTCATGTGGTAGGTAGGGAATTAGAGAGTCTGCGTGATCATATGAGTGTTTGGAGTATGTGCTTGGTAAAAGATTTGTGTTTCCTATCATCGTTCAAGTTTGTCTACAGGTAGGAATCTTTACGTTTCCTTCGGTGCTGATCCTGTGTTGGGAGTTAGAGCGGGCATCCTGTTATTTCTTTTCTAAGGGTCTTGTTTTTTGTATTTTAATTTTCATTAATTCTTTTTGGTTAGGGGAGCAGGTGTCATAGTGGGAAAGGCCATATAATTTTAGAATCGGACGGGATACAAATTGCTTATAGATTGTGGTGAAACTTCATTGTATTGTTTTTGCGCATTTTCTATATTGGTATGCTATCTTTCAATATATTTAGTTTTTTTGTTTGCCTGTGTGAGATGATAGTAATAGATAAAGTAACTGACTGTGCTCTGTTATGGAAATTTTTAGATTGATGTCGGAGCATGATGCCTAGATTATTAGAAGTTTTGTTATGGGATTTATCCGAATTCTATTTAATTTGGGATTTTTGGGGTGTAAGATGGTTCAAGTTAGATATGTCTGTGGTGATTAAGTGATTGTGATATTGTAATTGAGGTGAGGTTGAACATTACTATTTGTCTGGTAAGACCATGTTGGAAATAAAAAACATTAGCCTCGTATATTGGTTGTGTTCAGATTTGATATGCACCATAGATTTAGCTTCTGAATGTGGTAGTGTACGATGTGAATGTCATCTGCGTAGGTTGTAATGTTGAACATGAGTGTTTTTTGTAGGTTGTTGGAGATAGACAGTGGAATAGGTTAAGTGGGGTAAGTATGATTTCTTGGAGGACTAACATTGTGTATAATGTTACAGTTCGTAGATTTGATGCTGTTTGAATCCAAGTTTGTGCTGTTGTCCTAGATAGCAGAAGTTAGATATACATATTTTAAGATTTGTTGGGATCTTGGAGTTTAAATAATATTGTAGAATAGGTTTATGTTTTTGGAGTCCTAGTATCGACGGCTATGTTTTATATGATTGCGAAGAAGTATTGTATTTTGTGTGTGGGTTTTGGAAATTTAGGGCAGTTTTTTTATGGTTGAATGAATGTTTATTGAGGTTGCCTGTTGTGCTGAAGTGTGTGGTTAGAATACGTGCGTTTGGAAGCTTTTGTTTGGGGATTGTGAGGGGTGTTTTGATCAGAAAGAAGTTTTTCCCGAGAAAGTTTGCATAATTAGATAGCAGTGATATTAGGACTATCATGGAGGAGGGGCTTTGTAAGGGTATTTTCCGGGTATTAACTTTGGTATTATGGATCGCTTTTTACCAGATGTGGGGAATAAAGTTAGATTGATGGGCTGTTGAAATATTTACAGTTATGTGATAAATTCTAGTATCCTAGGTGTTTTAGGTGTTACGTACTTTGAGATATATAAATTAAACATGGCCTGTGCTAGGTAGAAGTTTTTAAAAGGGATTTTTATGGTTTTTTTAGTCTGCAATGGTTATTGTTTAGTCTTGGTGGCTTTTTGTGTTTTTGAGGGCTTTGATAATTTTCCTGTTTTGTGGGTGAGTGGGATTGTGGCTCTGTTTATTGAAGGGTGTGGCTAGGGCATTTGCGAGTTGTTTGGAGGTTTGAGGGTGTTGTGTTTTTTTTTTGATGGGGTCCGTGTGTACGTGGTTGGGAATTGTTTGAGTTTTCATGATGTTTATGGTTTCCACATTCTTGTGTTGTTGGTGTTTTGGAGGTTATTTGTGAGAAAAGTTTGGAGGTTGTTAGAGGAGTGTGTTTTCATTTTCGGGAAAGATGCCTCAGAATGTGAAAAAGGAGAAACAAAGTGTGAGAAATGTAAAGAGTCCTGACAGGTTCGCGGAGGGTTCTTCCGGGCGGGCGGAAGGGCAAAGGTCGACGCACAATGCATGTACATTTCTTGCGGGGGGGGGGGGGGCGAGAGAGATTTGAGGAACTCCATCTGTTTGATGAATTTTCCGCAGTATAAAATCGAACACGTACTTCCTCTGAATACCTATATCTATCTATCTTTCTCTTTCTCTCTCTCTCTCAGTTCTCTCTCTCTCTCTCTCCTCTCTCCTCTCTCTCTCCTCTCTCTCATCCTCTTCTCTTCTCATCTCTCTCTCTCTCTCTATATATAATATTTATAGTTATATATATATATATTATTATATATCTAAATTATTTAATATAATATAATATATATATATATATATATTATTATTTATATAATTATATATATATATATATATATTATATTTTATATAATATATATGATATTATGATTATATTATTTATATATATATAGTATATAATATATAGTATTTATTTTATTAAAATATATATGTTAATATTATTATATTTATTATTATATTGTATTTTAAGAATTTCTAATATAATTTTTTATTATTTTTTATTTTTAATATTATATTATAATATATAGTATATATATGAGCAAACATTGGGGTTTAATTATTTCTTGTATATTAGGCCTTTTAGCAGTTTGATTCAGAGGGAAGCTATTTTCTTGTCCTGGTTACTTGTTTTTCTTATTCATGGTTAGGATGTAGAGAATTATGTCAGTTGGAGTGAATTTCCCTTGGAAGACTTGTTGTTTATATGTTAGAGTTGAAGGATTGGTAGACTATGTGAATCTTTCTGGGTTGATTTTTTGGTCTCTGACAGTTAATCGGCTTAAGTACCTTTTTGCCTGTTTTTAAAGTGAATAAAATAGGATATTTACTAAGTATCATTTCCCTGAAGTTTTGCTCCCAAGTTATTTTATAGGGTCTATAATACTATGAATTTTTGGTATATATTAGATGGTCCAAATTATTAATTTTATATTACTTAAACATTACATATTGAATTCTTTATATCTCTACAATTTTTTATTTAGAGGAAAAATCAGTAATAAAATGGATTTTAAATGAAAAGTTTTTGTATAAAATTGTTTTTTTTTTTAGCGTTTTACAAACGGTTCTAATTGTTATCACCGTCAGATTGATACTGGGGGTTGAACCCCTGAACAAATTTGATTCTTTATATTAGTAAAATTACTATCGATTGCCATTTAATTGAATGTTAATCTGTTTAATAAGATTATGTTTTTAAGGAAATGAGACTAGGATTGAGGACCGTAAGATGACTTTAAGGACTAAGGGACCAAAGGTTAAAGGACCCAGAAAATGCTTGACTTTATGATCCAACTCAATTACTGAAATATTATATAGACAAAGTAAAATTATAACACTTAGAGATATAGTAATAGTATATAATATATATATATAATATATATATATACGTATACTACAAATGAAGGTATATAGGTATACTTGATATGTATTATATATATATAAGTATATATTATATATATCTGTATAATACACATATATATATACATACTACAATATATTGTATAAAATATATATATATGCATGTATACGCATGTATATTATATATACACTGGCATACATAAATGTATATGTAAACAAATTAACTGGCTTTTTATTGTCGTTATTTTTCGTATGTGTTTGTGTAATGTACGTATAGATAGTGCATTCGTTGGTAACAATTATTTACCATTATTAATTTCTATCATTATTTTATTCTTATTATTATTATTATTATTATTATTATTTATTTTTATTATTATGTATTATTATATATTATTATTTTATTATTAATTAATTATTTATATTATTAATTAGTAATTTTATCAATAATAATATAAATGATAATAATTAATTACATAAGTATATTATATATTTAGTTAAAATATTTAAAGGTTTTCACAGATTAAATTTAAATTAAATTCAATTTTAAATTTAATGTTTAAAGTTTTTATTTATATGAATCAAGTTTTAATACAAATTTACTTGAAAAAATGTTTTGATTTTAATAATATTTTTTTGAGATCCTATATTCAGAATAATGTATTTTTGAAATAAATCAATATACATATTTTTTGAAAAAAATACAATAATATAATAAATTTGTTAAGTTAGATAAATTCTTTAGAATGCCATATCTTTACGAATACATACTGTTGTTCAGCTAGAGTTCAGCTATCTGTAAACACCTTCAAAATTAAACTTGTGAATTTTTTCTTCCTAATGGTTTTTTATGTTTTCTTTTCGAGAGCTTTCTAAATAGTGATCTGGTGAGCTAGATCCTAGCTTTAAATAGTCTGTACTTCGGATGTTTATGCAGATGTCATATCCTGAACTTGTTGTTGAAAAGATATATAAAAAATTATTATGTTATGAAGAAATTGTAAAATGGGAATTCCAAATGTTGAAATAAGATTCCTATTGGTTTATAATATAAATGGGGATTCCAAATGTTGAAATAAGATTCCTATTGGTTTATAATATCATATAAATAATTAGATTTTAATGTGTGTTTGAGTGGTTTTTCCTATTCGTAATAAAGAATATTTTTAAAAAGTAATATAATTTATTTTATATGTCTGGTTGGTGAAAAGTGATTATTTTGGTATATTCCGTTTATTAACAATTCTTTCTATGATGTCTCCTTCCTTATTTTGGTTGATCTTTTGCTCTGTCAAATGCTGGAAATATGTCTGGAAATATGAAAATCCCTTAAAAGGTATTATGTCCTATTATATTTTTGTCTTTGGAAAAGGGTGATGTAAAGTTTCTTTATTATTGTATTATATTCTTTTTTATATTATTATATAATTCCTTAAAATTTTATGTATATTTTTTGGTGATTTAATTTTATTTATTATATTATAATTTTGCTCATATTTATATATATATATTTTATTATATTTCTAATTATTTATTCTTTTTTATATATAATCTCTTTCATTATTTTTATTGTTATATATTTTATTATTTATTATATATCATTTTATTTAGTTTATATATATCTTCATTTTACATGTTATTATAATATGTAAAAAATATTGTACTAAAGTATTTGTAATTATATTTTCATATTTTATGTCTGTTATTAAGATTTTTATATTATATATTAATAATTTCATTATAACTATTGAAGTTATTCTTGTTAAAGCTTTTAGGAATTACTTTATAAATTTAAAACTAAAAAATATATTTTAAATAATTGGTAATGTTATTTAAATATTACTGATCCAGTATATGGAAACATTATTATGAGTACATGAACCTTTTAATTAAGCCTAGGTTTTGGGATATAAGCGATAATATTTTCTATTATAGATAATATATTAAAAATTAATATTTATAATATATTATTGTCTATAATTATTCTTAAAATAGCTAATTATTTTGTGTTATTATTTTATTTCATAATAATTATAATTCAAAAATGTAAAAAAAAACTGAGCAAAATTTAAATATAATATTATATAAATGTAAATATGAACTCAGAAATATTAAATTAAGAATATCTGAGCAAAATAAATATAACTTTATTTCGAAAACATAAAATTAAAATTTGAAATATTGAAATGTTAACACTATTTAAAATTTCAAAATTAAATATTTGAAAAAAAACAAATACAAAATGATAAAAATAAAAATTTAAGTATTGCAGAATATTACGTGTAAATGTAGTATTCTTAGAATATCTGTTTATATCAGGTATTTCATTTCAAAAATTATTCATTATGTATGATTTTATTTAAAATATTTATCAATTTATCAAAAATATTTTATTTAATTTTTAATTACGTCAAGTTATTGCAAAATTTGGGAAAATATTTATTCAAAGTATATGCATAACATTTGTGTCATTTTTAACAAATTAAAATATTGGGAAAATATCATTGTATTTTTTTTAAAGCATATGCTTAGTTCTAGCAATTGCTTTAATGTTTGGTTATTTTAATTTTTAATGGAAATATTTGGGATATATTGGTTTGACATGGGGGTTTCTGGAGTGGTATTCCTTGGGTTACGGATACTATTTGGAGTCGATGTTGCTGAATGATTGGTAACTACCGTGGTACTCTGTATCGGTTTTTAGCTTGTTATAACATTGTAGTGATGATACTGTTAAGAGTGTAATCCGGATCTGGGTTCATCATGAGGGTTTTTGGCAACCTCAATCGCTACGCCTTCTTCAGGCTTATTTTATGATATTAACATAGCTGATACTCCTGTTATGCGCCTTTTTCCTTATCTCTCCCTTCTGGAGATATCATCAGGTATCGGATATCTCATATGTTGGTTCCAATATTCGCAACTCGGAGTTTCTTTTATGTCTGTACCTAAAAAATGAAGAAGTACGAGAACCGGCAGGAAACTACGAAAAATAGCAAACTAGAAGTCAGTAACACTTATAGTATTTTTCTAGTTCCCATGTAATTATTCAAAGCATGTCTGTGTTGAAGAATTGTTTCATTAAAATGTGATCAAGTTGTGTGTTCCATTTTAAGCCTGTGATTCTAGAATGTGCTGATTTATTTAATGTACTTTGTAATAAGTGATCTTCTATATTGATATGAACATTTATATCACTTCTTTGTATGATGCTGTAATGAAAAGTTGTGTTGTAGTTTACATGTGCAGGGGTTTATGAGTGTCCTGGTAATTCTGTTCTAACACTGGCTTTGTGGCTGGTAGACATGTAAATCTTTTTATCCATATTACTTCGTTTGTGGCGTCTGTACTTCAGCAACACTTTGCATAGGGTTTTGTTTTGGGACACTTATGACAATAGATGTGCTGTACAAAGAAGTTTGGTGGGTATAATGTTGGTTCATTGCTTATGTTTTCAACTCACAATTGCTTGTGTTTCTTGCGAATGAGCTTGTTAAGCAATGTAATGATCATTTGTAATGTCAATGATAGTATTTGGCATAGTGAGTGGACAAGCATGATATGATTGATTGTTTTGCATTGTTTAAAGTGCTGTAAAGTCATGTATGTAAGTGTAAGTAAAAGTTTTCTGATTGATGAAATATACCTCATTAATTAGGTGTATAAATAAACTCTATCCATATGAGTTTGGTTTCTCATTCAGTTTGTGGGGAAACGGTGT
Source organism: Trachelipus rathkii (assembly GCA_015478945.1). Lineage (NCBI taxonomy): Eukaryota > Metazoa > Arthropoda > Malacostraca > Isopoda > Trachelipodidae > Trachelipus > Trachelipus rathkii. Next base: position 59,582 of record JABUQX010044590.1, read on the forward strand.
TTAATTGATATGTATTGGAAAACTGTGTTGATAGTCAGCGGGATCATTGTTATTATAAGCTATACCATATTGTTTTGGGACAAACGTCCCGTCCAGTTAAAGTGCAAAAATTTTGAAATTCAGAATTATTTTATTTAAGGGTAGTTAACTTAAGCTTAATCTGGGCATCATTAATAAATGGAATTAATGCCTCTTTAGTATAGGCTAGGTAGGGTGTGTTAAAATTCTTTGTCTCTGACAAGATGCTATACACTCTGGTTTTTAACCTATTTACTAATGTTACATAACTAGACACTAAATTTACATAATCGATAGTAATATCACCATTTTCAATTTTTAAAAACCTATCGCAGCTTTCTCATTACTTTCTAATATTTTAGTGAGCTGAAATCAGAATAGTTTCATTTACAGAATGTAACGTGTAATCTTTCAACTGATCCTTCCAATTGAAACTATTACTTTATGTAACCATGCGATTATTGTCTTCTAAATTGTTATTTTTTCCCTTCCTTACTCCTGTATTTCCTCGTCTAGTGCCGTGCGAAAACACCGTTTGAAGATCTGCCAATTCTCGTTGAAAAAATCCTCTTTCCCTTCCTCCCGGAAGTCTTGTAAGACAGTTTAATCCCAATCGTCTTCTAACAGTGCTTTCACCTCGGATATTAGGAGATAATAAAACTAATAAAAAGAACAGTTTTGTATTCTTTTTCATATATACACTCGTGTGATCATTGCTCTTTTTGTTCTACCTCTTCCTCCTTTCTTTTATATATTTTAAATGTCTGTGATTTTTAAAAATGTATGTTTATTCGTTTTTTGATGCAGATGTGATTTTCGTCTAATATGTATAGTTCTTTTGTTGTCTTCATCAGACTGATTTTACGGGTAAATGTTCTCGGATGTTTGCCGGCTTGCCTGTATAAGTCCTGCTTTGCAACTTTATCAATATTGGTGGTAACGAAAGGGCTAAATATGCGCTTTCTGGCTTTCTTCTGCAGTCTGTAGGATATGAACGGTTGATATGAAGGTACCACATTGCTGGTTTTCCAACGGTGCCTTTTTTCTGACGTTAATGAAACGCGGCTTTGACAATACCATAAGTCCTTTTTCCATTTGCCAAGAAATTCCTCATGGAATGATTTGGGAACATCATGAAGATTGTAGGGTAACATCCAGATAACCCATAATATTTCGTTGACCCATAGGGTCAAGAATAAGACCTGGAACTATCTTTACGCCCTCTGGTCTGTCCGTGGTTTGGTATGCTATACAGCATGTCATGCACCACATTATTACAGCAATCCTTACCAAATTGAACATCTTTGCACCCTTTTAATAAATATAGAAATAAAAGAAATTAAAGTAATAATAATAAATCATGTGAAATCTAAAACTAAAAATAGAACTACTATCAAGAGTTAAAATCTTAATAGTTACTCTTCTAATTTATAATTTCCTTTAACAGTTAAAAGAAAACGCTCTTTTTAAGGACAGATTCCCCTAAAATCTAAAATAAATAAAAAGAAATTATTATTAAAAACATAAAATTATCATTAAAATAAAATACACACGTGTACATACAATATATATATATATGTTTATATTATAATGTGTACTATTTATTAATATAATACTTCACATTCATACCTACTGGTAAGATTATTTTGGTTCATTGGTAAATTATGAAGGTGATGTTTTTAGTGGTTTTTTGATGGCTTTGCAGTTCTTTGCTTATAATCCAAGAAATTCGTCCAGTTTTGATCGGCTTAGTATTATATTTTTAACTTTTCTACCTTTTCTTCCAGTATGGCTGTTTCTTCTTGAAGATTCTTTTTAGATTCCTTCAGCTTTTCCATTTTTCTCTTCTTTGTTGGGGATAATCTCGACGCTTGCATGAGGTTATCTTATATTTGGCTGAATGATACGTTTTTCTTTCTGGATATTGCATCTGGTTCTTCTAATGGTCTTTTGGGTCTGTTTGGTAGATTGGAGCGGTCTTGTTGTACACTATTTGTATGTTTAGCGAACAGTGTTGGTGAGAACTCGTTTTGCAGTTCATGCGTTCGGGTGGAGATCCAAAGCTAAAAATCTATATATGTGCTCCAATAGGGTGCACATGAGTGGTTTTTGTTGTGCCATCCTTCTAAGAACAAATTGGTTTCGATGTTGCGACATACAGCTTCAAGGATGCGGCACCAATTGGATCTTTGGAATGGTGTAATCAATTCAAACGATGGTGCCATATTCTAAAAATCATAATTGTTACCATTTAATGTTTCAAAAACGCACATACATAAAGTATATTATATTATATAACTATATAGTATATAGTAATATAATTAGTATATATATATATTAATAATTATGATTATATAATATCATAATATTATAATATATATATATATGATATATAATAGTATATATATAAATCTAATTTGTTAGTGTGCCTTGTAAGGCTGAAAAACTAAATCTATAAGTACTCTGTGTCTCCATTATATCTTTTCTTTTATGAATTCTTAGTTTTACTACTTTTATTAAATCTGGCTTTTATCCTCGAAGTTTTTCCTTTGT
>JABUQX010044591.1:10000-60102 GCA_015478945.1 Trachelipus rathkii
CTACAAAAAAATTGTTCAATAGAATCTGAGTACATGCATCATCCTCATATGACTGAGCATGATGCTTGATGATATAATTGAGGATGAAAGGTGAGGATGTGAAACCAAAAACAATGGTTGAGTATCGATAAGCCTTTAATTGACCATTACTTTTCCAAAAAAAAGCAAAAGCGATTGCGGTCTTCGATAGATTTTAACTTAATCTGAAGGAAGGCTTGTTTTATATCCGATAGCATAACAAACTGATTTGATCTGAACCGGAATAAATGTCCTAATAGGGAAGACATAAGATCTGGTCCAGTATAGGCTGCCTCATTTAGAGATGGTAAAGAATTAGTTTTAAGAGAACAGTTAAACACAGGCCTGACCTTTGTTGATACTTGTTCATCAGTTTTGATAACAGGTCTGTGAGGAACCCAAATATAATTTTTATACTCAGAGGGAGATACTCTGAACTCTTCAATAATACCATCAGCTAATTGTTGCTGAAAGACATCATCATAGGCTTTAACTAAATCTTTTCTTTCTAAATTTTCATGAACTCTATTAAGCACTGCAAGAGCAATGTTATAGTTTGATGGCAACAAGGGAAGTTTATCTTCAATCCATGGAAGATCTATATGATATTTTCCGTCTTTGAACTCTATACTACCTTTGAATTTTTCAATCTGTTTCAAATCATCTTCAGATTTATTATTATGCATACCTTCTATACCTAAGGACTCTAATTTGAACATGTTTTCTAATCCTTGCTCTACCTCAGAATTACTTAGTATGTGGCTTAAAGGATTGAAATAAGAATGTATTGGATTTAAGACTGCATTAACCAAAGTATGGTTAACCTGCAAATGATTTTGATTTTGAACATGAATGTGAGTTTGATTTTGAATATGATTATGATTATGATTTAGAACAACTGCTGGTGGATTTGAAACTCTTATTTGATTATTGTATATAAAATTAGTAATATTTCCAAATGGAATAATAGAACCATCTCTTAACTTAAAAGCAGATCCACTCATACATTTAATCAATTCTAGTTGAGGGAAATACTCTATTAAATCAATGCCTATTAGGGCATCCAAATCAAAAAATGAGTTATTAGACTCTTTATAGCCAGAATCAGCCAATTTATAAGATTTATTTTTTAAATTAATTAGAGCCTGATCTACGAACTTAATCTCATAACTTAATTGAAGATCCTCATCAACCAAAAGAGGAAGGGTGAAACAAGACTGGTCTATATATACATCAAGAACAGTCTCTTTCAAACTGCGGGTGGTAACACCTAAATAGGTTTTTATATCGTATTGAGTGCTTTGATGATTCTCTACAGATATATTGAGTTTGTCCAGCACTTTTTTAGAAAGGTAGGACCTCTGTGAGCCACAGTCGACTAGGCATCGAACTGAAGCCGAAACTTTACCTCTACCAATCCTTATAGTAATTGATGGTAACAAATATAAATTGTTCGTGCTTTGGCTAAAGCTAAGACATACATTTGTGAGGGTGGAACTTTTCCTTTGCTTACAAAGAGCTGTAATATGACTTCTTTTATTGCAAACTTGGCAACTGAAAGAAAGTTGCTCCTCAAGTCCAGGACACTGATCTGCAGTATGTTTAGTACTTGAACATTTGGGGCATAGATTTATTTCATTACACCTCTTGATTCTTAAATCATAGGTTTGATAAACATTGCAATTGGTCATCACATGACCTTGGGATGAACAAAACTTACATGATCTCGAATAACCTTTGATTTTAGAAGTGGAAGAATCAATACCATGAGAAGCTTCATTTCCACTAACTTCATTAGTATGAGTTTTGAAATTTTGCAAAGCAGAATTGGAATCAGGCCTATTATTAGATTTTAAGGACTCATTCGTCCTTTGATTTTCATTATTTTTAAATTTAAAATTAGGTTTATCCGAAGTATTTATATTTTTAAATTTTGAATAATTATTATGGGGAGGAACTGGATGTAAATTTTGACCTTTATTATGATTTGACGTTTTAACAATATTTTTGATAACTTCATTGTAGCTGTTAAAAATTTGATTTAAATCAGGGTAATTGGTATTCAACTTGCGAGTAATTTCCTTTACTACCACATTAGGTAATTTTGATAAAACTATGTGGCTAAGTACTACTAATCCTGTAGCCTCCTCAAGATATTTGAGGTTATAACTCTCAAGTTCATATATTAATGTCCTGATATCATTTAAGTAAACCCTTGTCGCATTATATGTTGGGTCAAATGCAGGTTTTAAAGAAATTAATTTTTTAACGATTTCATCAATGATGAATTTTTCGTCTAAAAACTCTTTGTCTAAAAGTTCAAGAGCCTTATTATAATTATTATCACTAATAGAAAGATTCTAAATCAGAGAGTATGCATATCCCTTCAATTTATTTTTTAAGCAATGAAGTTTAATGGATTCACTTAAATTTTTCTGTAAATCTAAGGAACTCTTAAATTTTGAAATGAAGGTTTTATAAGCAAACTTATCAGTTTCATTGCCCTCAAAGAAACCACAATCTATAGCTCTAAGAACAGATTCACTGAAATGAGAGCAAGTATTTTTTGGAGGGGTTGAATTTTGATCCCCTTTAAATTTTAATTCACTTAATTTTGATTTAATCGAGCATTGGTACTGAATCTGACTACACAACTCCTTATTATGAAACTCAGGAATGAGGGAGTCAATTTCATTATCGTTGTAAATTTTTATAATATTTGTATCTTTTTGTTTAATATCTTTTAACAAGGACTCTACTTCCTCTACAAGATCCTTTACATAAACTGCATCTTTATCTTTATTATTATCTGTAGGCCTACTCTCTATCTGACTAAGATAAATATCTACTTGTGCCTTGAGGGATGAAATGGCTTGAACTATAGGCTTAGATTTTTTATTAACTCTATCAAGAAGGGCTTGTATCTCTGGGTCAGACATTTTCGCTGAAATTTGGCTAGAATGACCCAAGGACAAATGAAACCTTGAAGAAAGATGAAAATGAAAGATGGCCTACCACCAGGCCAAATTATTTTATTTGAATTTTGAAAAGGCCTATTAGACCAAAAAAAAACTAAAAATTTGAAGTTGAAAGTGATCTAGGCCTAGAATGCCTATCTTTGAAATTGAATTTTTTGAGGAAAAATGAGATATGGCCTACCACCAGGCCAAATTATTTGATTTGAATTTTGAAAAGGTTTAGAAGACCACAAAAAAAACAAAAACAAAAAAATTTTGAGGTTGAAAATGACCTAGGCCTAAGTTTGAGCTTGAATTTTTTTTTAGGAAATCACTGTAATGGAAGGGTTAGGCAATGATGCATTGCTTATCTAACTCTCATACCAAATTTTGAATTAAATACACTAAGACTAACTAAACTTAGGACAAAAACACCAATAGGCTAGTCTCGATAGGCCCACGTGGCTTCTACCGTCTCTATTATTTTCTTATGTTCAAATAAACCTTAATTTTAAAATGATTTTGACCTAATAATACACAAAATATCGAAAACTGCTATAAGCTTCGGAGATAGTTTGATTATAATTTGCAATATTGCTAGCACGAGTTATCAAGAACTTGCAACTAACCCGTTCGTTGAGACCTATATAGATTACACAATTGAACAAAAAAGTCTTTGAATGTTATAAGAACTAAAAAATTAACTTTTTATAAATAACAATTGTGTAACATTTGACTTACCTTGAGTTTGTTGGTTATTCAAAGACTTTTTTGGTCCTTGAGGAAGTTCTAATAGTTTTTAAGATAACTCGGCCTTTTGGCTTTATTAAATTATAACTAACTAACTTATTAGGTTAAATTGAATAGGTGAGTAAGAGATAAAGAGAATAGAAGTAGATTGATAAAGGTTGAGAAAGGGAAAATTACAATTTACCTCCTAGCCTTACATTTTTGATTATTAAAATTTTGATTTTTTTCAAGCACGATCGACTTAATAGTACCGCTGTTGAATTTGAAGTGAGTCCACAATTGTGGTAAAACCGCATTGTTATTTTTTAGTGAAAATTCTGGTCAATTATATCGAAGGGGACAAAAATATAAATTCCACTAAAACTAATATACTGTATATAGCTAATAGTTTTTATATCCTAAAATAAAATACTAAAATAAGCAAAATAGAAGATATATATGTGGAAGTATATAACTTTTTATACTTTAATGATTAACGTCGTTAATTTTTTTTGTTAACGATTAAGGATTAATGGCGTTAACTTTCTCATTAACGGTGCCCACCTCTTATATATATATATATATATATATATATATATATATATATTATATATATATATATATATATATATATATATATATATATATATATATATATATAATATATATATATATATATATATAATATATATACAATATATATTTATATTAAAGGTTACTTTTCTTACCTATCGTATGATTGTTGATTTTACTGTATATCGATTATATATCGATAAATAATAACAAAACCGTCAAAATTTTTTAAAAATTATTGTCCAAAACCGTTAAAAATTATTAAACTGGTAAAATATTATCTATATATTACGGCTAAATTTTTTGATATATATTACGGAAAAAGATTTCTTTTGCATTTATTAATTTTTATATTATTATTATTTTTCTTATTTATTTATTTATTTTATTTATTTATTATAAGGGCGTGGTAAAGCCTTAACATCGGCACCACTTAACAAATATTTTTGATGTAAAAAAAATCTTTGTATTTAAATCATAAAATTAATATAAGAGATTAAAATAAAAGTAAATGATTATAATAAAAGTAAATGAATATATAGTATAAAAATAATATACATATGAAACAAAAATAAGACAAAATAAAATAAGGTAAAATAAAGTAAAATAAATATATACATACATATAATAAAGTTCAAACATATTTATGAATACATATTAAATATATAAAACAAGAAAATAAATAAATGAAAATAAAAGAAAATGAAATAAGCTAAATAAAATAAGATAAAATGAAATTTAAGAAAAGAAAAATAAAATAAAATTTAAATAAAAAAAATAAAATAAGTAAAAAGTACTCAAAAATACTAAATACAGCTATACCCAAATATATAGATATAAACATATTTGTGAAGACTTAGTAAATATTTAAAACGAGAAAATAAAAGAAAAGAAAATGAAATAAAACAAAAATAAAATAAAATAAAATACGGATACATCATTATAAAATAAAATAAAACTTTATAAAATAATACATTTGTAAACTGGCCCTATGTGACTAGGAGTGTTCATTTAATATATCTATTTTAACTGTCAAAATATATATATATCTCTGAAATTTCTATTAAATTATATAAAGATTATACAAACTTACAATTAATGAGATTAAAAGGATTACATGCACTTTCCTAAGATTCCTGTTAAATTCTATAAAAAATTATAAAAATTATAAAAATAATAAAAATAAATGGTTATTCTAATTCACAGTCATATCATTTATTTGAGGTATCAAAGGACCTTAAATATAAAGACAATAATATTGAAAAACAAAATATATGTATCATTAATACAATTGTTAGATATCAAAATAGCCAAGACTATATATTTCATTATGATAATTTCACTGCACTGCACTTTTGCACTTAATATTTATTTGCCTTATAAATAATAGCACCTTTCTCAATATTACCAGTGGCTCTATCACTACCACCACTAATTCTTATCCCTATGAATAATATTATTAATTAATTTATTATTATTTTTATTATTACACTTATTTTATTCTTACACTTAATATTATTATTATTATTAACTATTATTAATTATTATTATTATTATTATTATTAAATTTAAATTATTATTGCAATTTTATTATTATTTTATTAAATTTATTATTTTTAATTATTATTATTATTATTATTATTAATTATTATTATTATTATTATTATATTATTTCATTATTATTATTATTAATTATATTATTATTATTGCCAATTTACTAAGTTTATTATTTCCTATTTTAATCATCACCATTGTTATTGTCATTTGTTGAAGACATCCTTTTTTCTCTTCTTCCCCACATCTTCCCTAAAATGTATTTAACTTCCTCCATGTTGTGAGATTCAAATAGCCATCTCCCAGCAACCTCATTTAGGTCTTCTGCATGTGGTCTTTGAAGTTCAATGGAGTTAATTCTAAGATCTTCATATTCTGGGCAGATACAAATGAAGTGTATCAGGTCTTCTTCAACTCCACATATGTCACAGTTAATTTCGCCATTTGAGAACCTGTTTCTCCATTTTAGGTTCAAAGTATTGGATCTGGCCCTGAAAAGTATCACTGAGTAGAAGGAGTTGTCGTAATCTGAGCTTTCTTCAATTCCTATTTTCCATCTTCGGTACATTTGTAGACTTTCTTTGCTTCCTATTTCTTCTTTCCATTGATGTAGGTCCCAAGCTTTTACTTTTTCAGCAATCTCTTTCTTGTCAAGCCTTTCTATTGCTACTATGTCTATCATAACTTTGTCCATGTATCCAAGTGCAGTCTTCCACCATTTTTTCCCTTCTGCTTTCATTTTTTCAAGTATGTGTTTTAAGACTTCTTTTTTTCCTTCTGATATTGATTTCATATATTTTAACTTGTTAGTTATTATTCTTCCCTGCATTGATGATGCTCCAATCTCTCCCCTCAGAACTGCAGTGGGGGTGTACCTAGTCCCTCCTAGTATCTTCCTGTATACTGTGTTTTCAATTGTTTGTAACTTATCTAATTCTTGTTTTGTGAAGCACATTACATTGGATCCATATAAAATAGCTGGGAGTGCCACATTTTTCCAGTACGTTTTCCCTATAAGCAGTTTGTTGCAGCTCTTCTCAATGACTGAACCTGTTTGGCTAGCCAAGGTGTGGGCCTTATTTATGAGATGCAGCTTCTGAGTTTTAAACATGTTTTTTTCATTGTTTATATATAAGCCTAGGTATTTTATTTTGTCCACCACTTTGATACCTTCAATCTCCGTTGGTGGTTGTTCCATGTTAAAAATCAGTACATTGCTTTTCTCTTTGTTTATTTCTAGACCACATTCCCCACTTATCTGTAGTAATGTCCTAATATTTGCAGCTGCATCGTTTACATTTTCTGCTAAGATCAGGCCATCATCAGCAAAGAATAGACTGTTTATTTTTATGGAACCATTGTTGAATCCCTTTTCTTTCTCCAATTCCTTAATTATTTTGTAAGTAACAAGTTTGAATAATGTAGTAGATCCTGTACACCCTTGCTTTATTCCACTAGTAACTTCTATCTCTACATTTTCTATTTCATTTCCCAACTTAATGTAGGTTTTGTCGTCTGTATATACTTGTGCAATGGCGCTTATTATTTCATGGTGAACCTTGTACTCTTTTAGAACTCTTATCAGTGATTCCCTACTTACTGAGTCAAAAGCTTTTTTGAAATCTATAGAGACTACAATTAATGGTAGGTGTCTTCTGTATGATTCTTCCACGCAGTATTGCAAAAGAAAAAGATTATCCTCAATTCTTGCACCTTCTGTAAACCCTGATTGATTTTCCTTTATTTCATCACATATTTTAATGTGTTCTTCAATTTCATTTTTAATTAATGTCATGAATTGTTTGTAGGATGTATCAGTTAATGCGATAGGCCTTAAATCTTTTACAGTTGGATTCCTCTTTTTTTCTATCATACTTGTTATAGATGATTTCCATGATGTCGGTTTATGTTCCTTTGTTAGTTCTTTGTTGTAACAATTTGTGAGAACCTGTATACATTGTTCACTTCTGATTAATACCTTATATAGTTCTGGCTTAAGACCATCTGGCCCTGGTGCCTTCTTCCCTTTTAGCTTTTGTAAGCACCTTCTGACTTTATCAGTGGTTATGACTGGTTTGTTCATGGGTGTTAAGGAGTTTTTTACTGTTATTGCCATGTCCATATGTTCTCTCAATTGTACCGGAAATTGGTGTACTCCACTTTGTATCCGTTGGTATCTTTGTTCGTTAAGTCTTTTATATTCCTCTTTCGAGTTATCGTCCCATTCTTCAGTAATTCGGTTTTCATGTTTGCAGTATATGGTTTCCCAAAATCCAGTTAATTCTTTTCCTATTTCCTCCTTTGGTATTAGTTTACCATTTTCATAATGAAGTTTAGTCTCCTTCATGGTTCTATCTACTCCCTTAAGTTTCTTTATATTCTCCCATAATTTGTTGTTTTTATCAGATTTTATTTCATCTGTTAGTTTTTTCTCATATGTTGTTATTTCTTGTGTTATAAGTTTGTGCACTTTTGTTTTTTGTTCTTTATACTGCTCCCAGAGCATATTTTTGGCATGCTCTTCTGCCTCATTTCTTCTTTTCCTATTAATTTCTCTTCTTTTTTTTATCGCCTTTCTTATTTCTTCTGTCATCCAAGGTCTTTCTATCTTTTTTCCGTTTTTTTCCTCTTTCTTTCTATATGTTTTTAATAAGGTATCATCGGCTGCCTGTTTAATGATTTTGTTCATCTCTTCCAATGTATCCACTCCTTCATTTTGCATTTTATTTTCTAGGTGTTGTACATATTTTGTCATCAGATCTGGTTCTGTACTATAATATTTGATATTGCACCATCTCCCTTTTTTATAGTTAGGCCTTCTTACTTTGTTTCTTAGATATATTTGTATTAGATTATGGTCTGATAGATCAAATACTTCTTGGTTTTCATCTATTTTCATTGAATAAAAATGTTTATTCATATCATTATTAGCCAGAGCAAAATCTATGACACTTCTCATGTCACTCCTCTGCCATGTGTAGAGCCCATCACACTCTTCAGTTGTATTTAAGAGTTTCAACTCAAACTTATCTATCCACTCTGAAACCATTTCCCCCTGTTTATCAAGTTGTTGTCTTCCCAACCATGGTAAGTGCCCATTGAAATCCCCGAGGATCATGAAATTATTTTTACTCTCATATGTTATCAGTCTTTCGCACTCTTTTCTTATTTTGATATTTCTTCTTACGTCTTCTGGTTTGCTTCCTGTTGCAAAATATACTAATACAAATATATATTCTGTATCATGCACTTTAACCTTGAAGTAAAGGATATCATTATGCTTTCCATCAAGTTTTTCTACTTCTATATGCTTATTTCTCTTATGTATAACCATTAACCCTCCCCCTTTTTTATCCTCTTCCTTTCTATTACTAAAAATTTTGTCAAGGTCATCTCTAAGTATGAATCTGTCCTCTGTGAGATGTGTTTCTACTAAAAGTACTATATCATTTTCTGTATTTATTAACAACTCAATCTCAGTTAATTTTGTTTTTGTTAATCCTTGTATATTAATCATATTTAACGTTAGCCTGTTGTACATTGCCATATCTGTTTGTCCGGTATCATTGCCTTTCCTTATTAAAAATTTCCATTCTTGCATATTTTTCCCTGTTTAATGTATAGTCCTTGTTCTCCATTTTGTTTTCTTTCATGTATTTCATTCCTCAGCTGCTTTGCTTCCTCTCTTTCTTTTTTAGTTTGGTCCGGGTTTATATATATATTCTTGAAGCGTGTACTATATCTTATATTTTTTGCTCTTTTAAGGACATCCCATTTTTGGTCAGCAGTTTTCATTTCTATAAGTATGGGTCGTGGTCTGGAGTTACGGTTTCCCAGCCTTTTTACCCTTACTATCTCGAACTCTGTTACTCCCACTTCTTTAAAGATTTCAGAGCTACAGGTTTTGTCCTTTTGTTCAGCCTCCTCTAAGTTTGTCTGCTCAATATTCACTTCTTCTAGATTATAAATTACTAAATTATTTTTCCTTCTCCGCTTGTCTTCAATTTCTAAAAGTTCTTCCTTTACAAGTTCCCTTATATGCTTCCGGTCTTCTAGTGAATTTTCCCTTCTTTTCATTTCCCTCATTAATTCATTTATTTGGGTTTGTTGCTGCTGAAGAAGTTGTTGTTGTTCGTCTATGGTGTTCTGCATTTTTTCCATTCGTTCAACAGATGAGGCTACCATAATCTTCAACTCTGTGAAGTCCAACACAGAGATGGTATTCTCTTTTGGTTTCTTTAAGCAGCTTTGGCAGTTCCACGATACGCTATCCATATCGGCCATATCGGCCAACATTTTATATTGGTTTTTATTAATATTTGCACAGTTTGGTGTTGCGTGGAACCATCTTTTGCATTGGCCGCATTCTATGCTGTCCGTTCTCTGGCCTATGTTATGGTTGCATTTCCCGCACTCGCATTCTTTGCCTGAGGGACCCATAATTCAGTGATATGTTTTTTATTTTTTATGTGAACGCAGTATAATGTGGAATTTTTGAATTATTTCAACAGATAATTAGTTATTTCAACAATTTATTCAAACAATAGCGATGACTGTGATTGTTTGCCAGTGTTGCCAACTCGAAATTTTGAAAAGAACCAGCTTTGATGCCAAAAAGCTGTTAAGGCGCTAAAATTCATTGGAAAATTATATACATATTAATAAAAAATAATAAAAATAAACACCCTAATCTAATAGATTGTGCAAACACCAAGTGAAAAAAATATATCTTTTATAAAATATTTTTATAAAGTGAAAAAAGATATATATATATATATATATATATATATATATATATATATATATATATATATATATATATATATATATATATATATATATAAATATATATATATTATTTAAATATAGATACAAAAAAATATAAGATAAATAATATTATATATATATATAAATATATATATATATATATATATAATATATATATATATATATATACATAGGTGGGCACGATAACGAAAAATGTTATCGCGATAACCGATAAATCGATAACGAAAACCTTATCATCGATAACCGATATTCGATAACTCGTGATAAAAATATCGCCGATAAGGCGATAACCGATAAATCGATAAATCCAAATTTTTATGTATTTCATTTTATTATAAAATAAATGTCAATAACAAACGCGTTAAAGTATTCAATAAATGTTTAAGCATAAGTTATTTACACTTCGTCTCACCTATGCTATAGATTAATTATAATATAAATTTTCAGTTTTCTTTACCGACAAGTACCCAGAAAATATGGGAATGTTGCTACTTGCTTTATATAACTGGTAAAACTTTGGATATCTTATTAAATAAATATAATTTTTTCCTTTTACTTCTCAGTTTTTTTTATAATAAAAATTTTTATTTTCTAAATTTATTTTCTGATGTTATTGATTCTATAATGTATTTAAAAATAGCCAAAGATAAAGAATAGAAAATTTGAAATGAAATCAAAGATTGTTATTACAATTTATCAATATAAAAATATAATCAGTAGGTCTTTTTATTTGTTATATTTGTATGGTTTCCCCTTCATATATATATATATATATATTATATATATATATATATATATATATATATTTATATTATATTAAAATATATATATATATATAATATATATATATATTTATATATATATATATATATATTATATATATTACTATATTATATATATAAATATATATCAATATATATATATATATATATATATATATTATATATATATATATGTATATTATTATAATATATAATATATATATATATATATTATATATATTATATATATACTCTATATTTAATATATTTATATTATTATAATGTATATTTATATTATTATATATATATATATATATAATTATATATATTATATAAATATATTATATATATATATAATAGATATATGATATTATATGTCATATATACTAATATATACACCTATACTTTTCTCATACACTAATTTACTCAAACCTCCTACTCTCTCACTGCTGATTCATAATATATATTATATTATATATATATATATATATATATTATATATATATATATAATATATAGATATATTATAGTATTAAATATATATTATAATATTATTATATTATTTTAGTGATGGACCGGATGTCATAACTCATAGAGAGAGATAGATACAGGATTGCGGATCTTAAAGAGGAATTGAGTTATGCGGAATGCGATTTTAAACGTAGGATGTGAATTTGGCGGATTGCGGATGTTTACTTCTTTGAAGTTGACATTAAAAATATACTATTATATAATATATAAGTATATATATATATATATATATACTATTATAATATATATATATATATATTATCTATATATCATACTATATATTACCAGTTATACAGATATTAGGTCATATAATATGGTTACTGAATATATATTCTCCTTCTTATTCGATCGTGAATGGTTCTGATATTCTAATTCTCCACAACTTAAAAAGGCCAATTCTCTTTGATTCCTTCTTTTTTCTCTTAAAACTCAACCCTGGACGATTTCTGGCATTCCTCCTCCTCCTCTTTCCTTCTCCTCTCATGTGGTCCTATGAATTTGCCGTGTGTATTACGATCGATTCAATATTCGCTCTGTCATAGAGCGATGACTCGCTTAAGAAATGCTATTGAACGTTAGGAAGGCGGGGTGGCCCGGATGGCGTTCCTACCCGAGTTTTGAGGAAATGTGCTTCCGTGCTGACCCCTCCCCTTGTTTAAACTATATTCTCTATATCTTAAAACTAACACTTCCCTCAGTGTTGAAGCGCGGCACACGGTCCAACCAATTCCGGAAAAGGAAAGGCCGTTCTGATCTTTTCTAAACTATCGCCCTATAATCTCACTTGGTATTCTATCTAGATCTTTGAAACCGTTCTCAACTCTCATTTCTTAGATTACTGGAATCTCCTTCACTTCTTTCTGATCGCCAGTACGGCTTTATCCGCTCCTCGAGGTTCTACTGGCGATATACTTTCATATCTTATGATTTATGGTTTTCCGCCCTTAGGAACCTCCGGGGAGACTTTGCGTGGTGGCGCTTGACATTATCCAAAGCCATTTGACCGGGTCTTTATGGCACGCGTCATTACTCTCCAAGCTCCCCTCCTTTGGGTTTCCTCCCTTCTCTTTGCCGTTACTTATGGTTAGGCTCGTCGGTTCTAACTTCCAGAAATCTGCTGCATTTATACAATTTATGGGTGTGTTGGACGGCCATACTGGTGTGCACACCTGTATTCTTGTTTGCATATATTTGTCTCTCTCTCTCTCTCAGGGTTCATTGTCTATTATTTGTCATCCGTGTCAATATCGCAACCTCTCTTCCACTTTATTCTTACTTTCATTAGATCTTCTCACCTGCAGATCTAACTCTATCCACTCTCATATGCCATTGACTCGACCCTTCATTCTTTCAACCTCATGTTTCAATTCTGCTCCCTCTTTTACTTCTAGGAATTGCCTCTCGTCTAATCTTTCCGATTTCTATCTCGATGATGTGGATAGAATTTTCGGGGTGGGTCGTCTCAACCTTGTGAATTTTAATTTTTTTTAAAAACTCAACTTCTACAAATCTCCTCTCTAAAACACCTTTCCGAACTTTCCTATCTCTTTCGACGGTTTCTCTCGTCTTCTCCTGTTGACAAATAATATCCTTGGCCTTAACCATAAACAAAAAAATGTTCTTGGGAACCTCATTTCACAACGGTTGCTAGGGCGGCCCTCCAAGGAAACTGGGAGTTCGGTTTAGGCCGGCGAGATTTTTTTCCTCTTCTCAGTTACTACAAGCTATACAAGGGCCTCATCCGCCCTTGTATGGAGAAATGCTCTTCATATTCTGGGGGGGGCCCTGGTCTCACCCGGCTTTGGGACAGGGTCGAGTCAAAAGCCAAAAGACTTATAAACTGTTCCGTACTTCCCACTTCTCTTGACCCTCTTATCTTTGCGGGGATGTTGGTGCTTTATCTCTTTTTATAGGTACTGGCAGCTGGCAAGTGTGCTTCAAGCGATCTTGTCACTCGTTGTACACCACTTTACGACGCCCCTCTAACACTAAGGGTTGCTGGGTGTCTGCGCATGAGTTTGTTGGATATTGGTAACTCCAGGCTAGTTCTCTGTGTTTCATCTGGTAATTTGCGTTAAGTGTGAACTTTCTGAGGCGTGCAACACCCCCTCTGAATAGGGGCTCGCCGGTGAGTGGTAGGTGACCAACTGATAGTTATATAATAATATAGTATATATATAGTATATATATATTATATATATTAATTATAGTATATATATTATCATATATATATTTATATATAATACTATATAATAATATATATATATATATATATATACAGAAATCAAAATTCAAAATTTACATTTTACACATAAACTCCCATGATAAAGAGGCAAAAAATATTAAATTTTATATGCACTTTAAATTCAAATATGAAGAAATATATTTATCCTCAAACAATCTCTTAAGTTTTTTCAATAAGAGGATGCGGATGCTTGATGTTGCCGTTAAGGAGGGATGCGGATTGCGGATTGTCGACTTGGTTCCATCAACTAAATTATATAGATAGTATATACTGATTATATAAATATAGTAGTTTATATATATATATATATACTATATTTAATATGAGTTATATATAATAGATGTATTTTATAGTATATATATATATAATATATATATATAATATATGTATATATATAATATATAGTAAATATTTAATGTTATTTGTATATATATAATTATAATATAATATATAATGTAGTTAATATATAATATATATATAGTATATATAGTATATATATATATATAGGTTAGGTTCCATTTATTTACAAAAATTCCATTTATATTTCTATATCACATAACGGAAAATTATTTATTATACATAAATAAATAATTATATATATTATAATCAACAAAGTATCAGCAAGTCTCATTATTGATAAATAGATATGATATATCGAAGAGATAAGCAGATTAACCATGTATAACGTAATTAATTAATGCGAATAAATTTATTCTCCATTTTGATAGATATATCGGTTATCAGTTTGTAACAAAAATTTTGTATTTGCGCTTTGCTTCAGTATTACACGATTATCGGTTAAAATGATTTTTATCGGATCAAACAGATAACTCGAAACTCGTTATCGCGATAAATAATATCGCGATACATTCATTTATCGTGCTCGATTAACAGACACCACCTTATGTATATATGGTTATATAATTATCACAACATTTTTATCTTATATTATTAACTATAAATAGATAATTATAATATAAAACTATAATACCCGTACCTACCCTTATATTCTAGGGCGTATTCTAAATTTCATACTATTTAACTAACTATTTCATAATATCATCCATACTACTGTATTATAGAATATATATATATTATCACTATTATTAATGTTATTATATACATATATATGGGATATATAATGACTCTCGAATGAAAAACTGGAGTTTATATAATACCAAACGTGTATATTAGATAAGCATATATAATAATATAATAATAACTAAATATTATATTAATATATTTATTACTATTAAATTTATATAAGCTGAAATAAAAAAGATATATTATAATAATGTTATATTTATATTTTTATAATCATATATAAATAATATTTTATTTTAATATATGATTAATATTATTAGTATTATATATAAAGATTATTTTTATAAATATATATATATATATATGTTTATATATATATATTACGATAATATAGTGACTCCTCAGGCGTATAGCGCTAACTACGGGTCGCAAAACGCCAAGGTCTTTCTTGCCTATTTATAATATATTAAAACTTTTTAATAATATAAGTATAATATTAGTGTATATATTCTATATTATCTCAATTTTATTATATTACTATAGATCTATTCTAATAGTATATATACTTCTGCACCTATAATATATATATATATTATTATATTATATATATATAAATATTATATACATATAATTATAATGTAATATAAAAAATAATAAAAAATAATATATAATAAAATATATATAATATAAATAAAATAAATATATAATAAAATATAATAATTAATATAATAATAAAATTAAATAATTATTACAATTAAAAAATTAAAAATAATTAAATATTTAATATATATTATATTATATAATTAAAAAATAACTTCTAAATAATCATATATAATAAATTAATAATAGATATAATATATTAAGATAAATTCATTAATAACATACATAATAAATAATATATTTAATTATATAAATAAAGGAAATATATTATTTTACCTCTGCATAAAGAAACATTAACTAAATATTAGGCTATTAATTATTATTTTAACATTATAAACTAAAGAGGATATATATAAAATAGTTTACAATATAATATAGGATTAATTTTTGTTTTCTACACTATGTTTGAAGAAGACTTCTGAAAAGTGAATTTGATTTGGCAACTCAGGCAAAGTCTTGTTTTTGAAAACTTTAAAATGATAGGCACTTAAAAAATTAAGAGCCATTAATTGATATAAAATCGTTGCAGATTAATTTAGCTCCGATCCCTTTAGTGTAGCAGTTTAAGCTATATATAACTATGTTAACTAAGTGAAGTTATTTCTTTTATATATATTTAGACATATTTAGTTCCAGGTATGACATTAAATTATTAATATTATTGTCATATTAAAAGATAGAAGTGAAATTGTTCTAAGGAAAGCTTATGTTAAGGTCTCTTTTTTACCAAGCTGGTCCTAACCCTTTATATTCTGAATTAGCAGGAACTAGTCGTTAGATTATTCATTATTAAATATTCTGTTTTATTCTAACATAGAGAAGACGTATTTTATTTGTTTTTTTGTTTGAATAAAAATCCATCAAAAAGACCGTGAGGGCTTATTTTTATCCAAAAAAAGTTTTGCAAAAATATTAATTTGTATATATTAAATACCCGAGAAAAAATAAAACCCTTTTTTTAAAAAGGTTTGAACGAGAAGTTTAACTCAGGACGGATTCATAATATTATAAGGCCAAAACTAAAGTAACTAGCTAAACTACTATTTATGATTAATTATAGAGCCTTCTAAAAAGACAACACACTAATAGTTTAAATTATATTCTTTTGGAACCAAAAACTTTAAATACTAAATTTCGAATTTAAAATTTTTAAATGTGAAAAGGAAGTTAATTTCGAGAGTACCTTCGTACATCTGGATGGAAAGTAATTTAAAGTTTCTGAATCTCCTCATATCTTGGGTAAGCAGTCATCAACTGTTGTAATTGTCACAAATTCTGGTGAAATATACTTTAATAAAGTAAAATATTCTTACAATTAAATATATGATATATATTATATATTATTATATATATAAATTAATATATATTTAAATATAATATTATAATATTATATAAAATAATATAAATATATATATAATAATAATAAATATAATATAATAATAATAACTAAATATATTAATATTATATATATAATATATTATTATATAATAATAAAATATATAAATAATTAATATATAATATAAAATAAATAATATTATATATAATATACAATATTATAAAATATAAAAAATAAATAAAAAATTAACAATATAAAAATATAATAAATATACAATATTAATAATATAATAATACTAAATAATAATATATTATAATATCTTTTATCCCCATGATTCGCAGTCTAAAAAAAAATTTATTGAGATTAATTGCGGCCTTAGCGCCTATTACGCGCATAATGTTTACCGCCAGGACCTAGTGTCGCTTAGCGCCTATTGCGCCCATATTTTGGGATGTCACATCTACTGTGCATAGCAACCATATGCGCTTTTGCGCCTTTTGCGCCTTTGCGCCTTATTGCATACTTTGGCGTTGGCCAGGTGAGATTGTTCGCTCTAAAATTATATTTTGCAAGTACATCTAACTTATTAGTAGCAGAATTAGTCATGATTTTAAGGAAGAAAACACATTTTAAATAATTTTTGTAATTTTAAAACTTTTGTATTAAACTGAATAATCTACACGTCCTCTTCCTTCCCTAGGTCCTTATGGCCTATGTTTCCTTCAGGAGTATTCAGCACATTCGACGCTGAAGAAGTTGAAAAATTTCAGAGCCATAGTTGCCATTTATAGAACATACTGAACTAGTTTAATATTATAAGAATATATATATATATATATATATATATATATTATATATATTATAATATTAATATATATATATATTATAATATATATATATTATATATTAATATAATATAATTATTATATATATATATTAATATATAATATATATATACTAATATATATTAATAGATAATATATATTATAATATTTTATATATATATATATTAAATATATTCAAGTTCTACTAATGGTAATAAAAATCAAAATTAATTATTTTATTATAAACAGTAAGAAGATATTCAAAAATACATAGTTCTATACACAATTTTGGACAAATATATGTAATCTATAATATATTATAATATATATATAAAAATATATATATATATATATAATATTATAATATATTATATATATATATATATATAATATTAAATTAAAACAATATTATATTATTTTTATTAATATAATATATAATTAAATGGACATATTTATATACACATATTTTAGACAAATATATAAATTTTCCACTGGTTTTTAGAATGATTCGTATAACTTTTTTAGGGTTTATAAAAATATATATACTTTGTTCTGATGTTATCAATTAAGGCGCGGCATCATATACGGCGTACGCATTGGCGTTAGCGCCATTTAGCTCTTAGTCCGTTGTGTCTTGTACGCCTCATGCGAGCCTTTTGCGCCTACAAATTGAATAGTGGCGGCCATAAGGCGACGTAAGTAGGCTGCAAACTCCGGTGGCGCTTGAAACGCCCAGCTAACATTGAATAACATCATATTCATATATAATAATATATATATACTATATATAATATATAAGATGACGATAGTATCCAGTACTATTCAGCTTTATAAGATTACACAATTTCTAAAAGATTATATAATTGCAATAAAAGGATTAATATTAAAGTAAATTCATACTTGTGCCATTTTTCTTTTTTTCACGTTCTTCTCTGTCTTTCTTCCACTTTTCACTGGATGTATAGTATTGTAGAGTATTAATTAAAACTCCTATCTCACTTATATTTTTTACATAAATTCCATCAGTATGAGTGACATATTATTAAAGCATTGAGATATTGTGGCAGTAATCCCCATCTAGTGTACTATCTGGCCTGTTGTACTTTAAACTGTAGGCTTATATATATCGTTAGTAGGAGGCTTTGAGGTCCCGAAACCTACTAATTATATTTCTATATCTATCAAGGCATCCGTGTGCGCCTTCTTTAGAATGAACTAGTATTTAATACGTGAAATCCTTACCTGAATTAGTCATAATCAAAACATCACCTTTTACTTAATACTTATAGTTTCTCTATTTACGTGTTTAATCTCCTGGTATATGACATACTTAAAATAATTTATCAACATTACTCTCACAATCTCTCATCATTTTAACTGAGCCAAATTGCGCGTCACTATTAAATGGGACCTCTGAAAAACCAGCATTTTTAACTGCTCCTTATATGACGTCCTTATGCAATTTACAGACGGAATGAAATTATTAGAGATTATGGCTAACTCTAGTCATATAGAGAAAGATTTGAAGAATAAATACAATAAAATGAGGTTGTCGCTCGGATGTCGCTTACTTTTTGCGAGTACTTTAGAGGATACCCGATAAATAGTTTTGAAAGGCATTCTCGTGACAATATATATTCAATGCCACAGATAGTTTGGCGCCATGGCACTGTGAGACTATAACTAGTGTCTTGTAAAGCGATCGATCATATTGGACAGTGGAGACAGCGCCCGTGGTGTGTAGAGAGTATTTGTGAGCGAGGCGTATCCCTCACTTTTACCGCTCAAACATGACTTTCACATTCATGGGAGTCAAAATTGAGAATTGAATGACAGATGGGCAGGCCCACTATGACTTAGTCTGAGACATGAGTCGTTGGCATAAATGTATTGGTCAGACACCTTACAACATTACATGGGAGATAGAATATTTATATTAAGTATATAATCTTGAGATATATTAATAAAGTTTTTATAGAACCTAAAAAATAGTGATAACACTAATGTGTTAAATAAAATTTTATATAAATTATTATATATAAGTATGTACTGCTTTATATAGAGTGAATAATACAGTCAAATAAATATGTACATATGTAGGTAATGTTAAAGTCTTACGTACTCTTTTTATGCTAAAAGAAAAAATTAATGAGGCATAATAGGATAGTATGACAAGATCAATATAAGCATCAAGAACATTCTCTGAGTTCGTGCCACTCACTGGATATACTGTTATTTAAAAATACTTATACTTTATTCAGGTAAATATTAATATTTGAAACGTTTTAATAACCATTTACCTAATTATATTCATAAATATACTAAAGCTAATAGAAAATGAGTAATAAACCAATTTCTTTAACTTTATGAAATAAGGAAAGAACTAAATGATTGTTATAAAAATTTTAGGCACTTCGCAAATAATTATACGGTTTATAATATTATGATGAATAATATAATATATGTCTCACATTTCGAAATTGAGGGGATTTTTACACTGGTTTACTTAATATATACAGACACATTCGATGAAATGCAATACAGGACAAAAATAGGGAATAATCTTTCTCTAAATATAATAAAATAGATTTATATTTTATATTTTTCTAAAAATAATTTACTAATATGTTGCAGAGTGTGATATATAATATATATTTTATATAATTACTTTTCTTAGACTATCTTAAATAATGGTGCTCTGTTATGTAAGTTTAGTATCATTAGTAGTGGGCTAACTTAGTATAAATAAAAAAAATGTTATATATTTTATATTTTCACTTACTTTCACACTTTGTAGGTAAGGTTAGCACTTAATCGAGTCTCTTGAAATATATATAATTATGGACACAACAAAACATTATAAATACAAATTTATTATCACGTTCATTATATATATACCTACAAGCTTAGCTACGGACGAAGAATATTGAACATCGCCCTGCTTGACGTTTCTTGCTTGTGAGATAAGTATTCTTTCTGGTGTTCTGCAAAAGTTTTAGAGGGAAGCAGTCTCAAATAGAACCTAGCGCCAAGAATTAATAATTATTTATATTTATTTATATCAATTTATATATCATATGTTTATAAAATATGTTTAAATATTTATATTTTAATAATTTTTTAATTTATGGTGGGGCTTACGATGCACGTACATAGGTTTTAAGACAGAGGGGGGACAAAGTCTCTACCTCGTAGTATAATTAATATAGAGTATTTAATAGAAGAACCCCCGATATGATCGTTACCTAATTATCTCATTATTATATATTATATTAAATAATATTAAATATATATATGATGGTTTAACCAAACATATTAAATTTTAGTTAAAATAAAAATCTTTTTGGCATAACCTAGCAAGATCATTCATGAATATGAAATACAGATATTCACTTTATAATTTTAATTTTATTATATTTTAGGCAATATCATTTATTATAAAGAATTTTTAAAATTATTATTTTTTTATAAAGCTATAGTTTAAAATTTTATTTATTTTAAATTATTATTCAATTCCATTAAATTATTCATTACTAGATAATACTTTGAATTTACAATTAAAGGAATGTTTATTTATTTCATAATTAGTTATTAGACTTTAGTTCTAAGTTTTATATTAATCTCTAGCCTTATTGCTTCTGGAGGTATTTACTTGATAACTGACATTATTATATTAATATAATATTATATTTATAATATAATATAATATATATATATATATATATAATATATATAAATACTAAATTATAATACATACTATAAAACATTCTTCCTTACTGAAAATTTTGGAGCTATATTCTCACACTTATATTTCAAAATTTAAAATATTTAACATATTTAGTTATTTTATATTACAAACTTACGTGAGCTATATAATAAATTTCATCAGGGAGTATTTACAATAACTGAGAATACTGAAGCTTTGTACGTGTAGTAATTAATAGTGTAATTATATCTATATATTAATGAGTAATAAAATCTACATTGTAAAGAAGGAATAACTAAAATCAATTAAGTTTTACTTAGCTCTATACATTGTTTTAAATGATACATAATCGATTACTAATTATGCATTCCTTTGTTTTTTGAGGATATTGAAACATAAATACCGTTGACTGACTATTATATTATAACTCGATTGCCTAAATTTTAACAAGAGTAACGTGAAAACATTCAATGGTATATTATATGCGCTCATTCTGTTACATTTTTATATAGAAGGACAGACATAAAAACTTTGTCTGACATTAATTACTATAATTGTATGTATATGTTTAGTCTCTATGCAATCAGTTATGACTACTCTCCGCAATAGGGGTTAAAGTTAGAGTAAATGTCAGTTACTCATATCTTTTTTCATTTCAAGGGTTTCTCTTAAAAGTAATGTTGATGTAGTAGGCCAATTATTTGAATCTCTCGAGTACCGTTTCTGTATAACAACTTGTATTTCCGAATCTCAGAGTCAATACTAATATATATGCTATAGTAAATGTCGTTAGCTTATTTATAATTATATAATAGTTTGAGTACCTCATTTAAGCTAAATATATATTAATATATATAATTATATTATATATATATATATACTATTAGTGCGATAATTAATTAATAAGGCTATAATATATAATTGACTATTTTATATAATGAGGGGTATAAATAAAAGAATATATGAGATAAATCAACATAAATATATTAAATTTAAGGGTAATTAATAAAACATCGAAGCCTTCAGTCACTATCATATATTATATAAATATATATATATATTATACTTCTACGATTATTTTAATTTATATACTTTATCTATAGTACTCTATTATATATATATATTAATATATATTAATTATATATATTAATATATATAATATATATATGTCCATCTACTATCTCCATTATATTATATTGGATATATTAGGATATATTATATTATATAGTATAGTTATATTTATCTCCAGGGAACCTCGCGGTTCATCAAGGAGAGTTTACTAGAGCGACCGTGCCCCCCTGTTTCGGTAAGTCTAGAGCGCAGGTTCTTACGCGGATAAAGCATAGATTAATTTTACATGGAAGGTACGTCGTGAGATTACCAGAATTGTCACTTAGCTCTACGAGAATCACTCAGTAGAAATAATATAACCAGTCAGAGAAGTTCCCCTCACATTTAGAGAGAATTGGTGTGAATTGGCCCGACACTTGATATAAAGAAAGTGATATAACAGATGTCAGCATGCTCTAATATAAAAAAATGATCAACGTTTCTACAAAAAGTATATTTTACTCGCCTTCATCATCTTCACTTTTATTTATCAGCTCTATTGCAATTATTAATATTCTAAGTTAATGTGGTAGAAAAAAAATGATATACTCCCAATAATTTAATTAATATATTATTAGGAACTACATACTTGAAAATACGGGGAAATGAGTCATTGGTGATTTTAATTAATCACTTGCTAAACATTTGACTAATGCCTCACCTAGTTAAGTTTATAAATTTATAAATAATATTTATAATGTAATTAATTAAACTTGTATTCTATCTCACTCAGGAAATAGTCCTGCTAATTTCAAATTTTTCTGTATGAAATATTCCTGAAATAATAAATATAAAAGAAAAAGGTAATTTTCTATCATAAGTGTGAACTTAAATTCAGAGTTCACATATTGTATACTCTTTCTTAACAAACAACGATTATCGCTTAAGCTGAGAGGAATTTAAAAACTACATACTAAGAATGCAGAAAATCTCTCGCACACTCATTTCAAGCTCAATTACTTAAACAAACTAATGTGAACTACTCTTATACTCAGTAATTATTAGTTATTAATGTGGTCGTCTAAGGAATCTGGAGCTGTACCTATACACAAAGCAGGATTTTTCTTACGTACTCTGAATAAAAAGAAGACTTTTCCGTTATTTAATAATAATACAAGCATGGATCATGACTCATTATAGACATAACTTATATATATATACACTAAATATTATAAAAGAATTACGCTTCTCGCTAAATATAAGTAGTAATAGTCGACCACTTTCATTTTACTTCAATTAATTAATCAGTAAGAAAATATTAATTTTTGAGTGCTTCATTTTTACATTTAAAACTCCTAACGCTCTGTCTAACTCAAATGCAACTCTTGGTGATATTAACATGAGCTTTGTTTTGCTTATCATTTGTGACTCCTAATGTATGGCTCGCAGTGTAAAGTCTCTAATTGTGTGCTATAGCTTTTTCTAATCACCACACAGTCAAATTTAATGTGGGGAGGGATGAAGTTAGTTCTAACGAACTGAACCCTAGACGCTCTCTACGATTGCACTAAATTGAATTAATATATATTTATTTATTAATTTTTCTTAATGTGATATAATTATCCATTTAGACAATTATAAATCATGAGTGTAATTAAGTAATATTCTGATTTTATATAGAATTTCACCTAATAAAATAAATGATTATTGAGATTATATATATTATTATTATTATTTTATTAATTTATATATGATAATTATTTGAAATCTTATTATTTATAGTAGTGTTAATGTATGCTAGTAATACGTTATTCACTCGTTCGACGGTGGGATGATGATATTGTAGTAGTTTATAAAGAGTTTTTATAGTGCACTCTGAAAGTGTGTTTTTCAAGTCGTTTATAAGTTAGTTAATAGTGATAAAAACCAAGGATAGTTAAGTCATATAGAATTAATAAATTTGTTCATCGTATAATTCTCAATTTAATAAGTAGCAAGATTACAATGTTCATGTCTAAATGTAATACTCTTAGACCAATGATTCTTAACATTAAAAATTTTTTATATTGTATGTGAAATGTAAAAGGTATTTATTGACATTTATAATAAATTAGGAATAAAGAAGAAGATAAAATATCATGCCCAGACGGTTGAAAGATAGAAATATATAAAATAAATACAATTATATGTCTATTGTAATATTGAGTGAATAATATGTAATATATATAATTGATATAATATTAACACCTTTTTCAAATATATTAATATAATTACTATATATATAAATTAGGATAGTATAAAGTGAATAGTAAAAATGGACCTTTTTATAAGGTTATATGTATATTATAGGGACCTAATGCAGCTTATATATAACATTGACTTACTCAGTGTGTGTATGATTCAACAATTCGATATAATTATATTTAGTTTGATCATCACATAAGCAAACTACTTAGTATCGTTTTGGACTTATTGTATTTACATTTTATAGATATGTAATTAGAGCCACCACTCTCGTGGATACTTAGTGGCCGAAAGAGGAAAATCATATAGATCAGTGTATCAGCCGCGACAGAAGTGAGTAGTTGAAACACCACGACTTTATATACTCTCTCTGCTGTAAAGTTTAGATCAATTCTGTCCAGAAACAGCTTTGACATGTCGGTTACGTTAGCCCGTTTAGTTATCCCTAATAATATTTGAATAAATTTAGCATTAAATTACTTTATTATTTTATATATGTCCAAAATTAATAGTTGATTAGATAAGATTATCAAAGCGTACATACAAGCTCTACGGTTAACGGTGTTGAGATAGATTCAGCAAAGTCTTAATATATCGTAACCTCTCTTGACCTTGGGTTAGTTGCTACCCTGATGACTCTAATTAATTGTCGTACAAATAATTGCTGCAAGAGGGAATTTGGTAGACCGTTAATATTGTGTTTCTATAATATATTAATTTTCTCGATAATCAATAATATATATAATTTTTTGACACTGTATAGAAGTAAGAGAGAGATAAGTATCTGGAAGAATAAAAGGATAGGAATGATATAATGACTTGTAATATAAACTCTAAGGTAAGGAAGGAGGAAGTATGGAGGATATAAAGTTTATAGTATTATAAAGGCAAGTGAGGTTAACAAATAAGTTACAATGAATAAATGTTTAAACTAATCTCTCTCGAATATATCTCCATCATGGATATTAATTTATAGAATTTTGTACAAAGGATATAAAATGTATTGTATATATTATGGTTTAAGTGTAGTATTATAAAGGGTCCTAAATGAGTTATTTATTTAATAATAAATAATTGTTTAATTTCCTTAAGAGCCTTGCTGTTGAGCTATTTACCTATAAAATATAAAATATGTTATAAAATATTATTTATGTAATATCCCTATAATATTATATTTATTTATAATTATTTTATATTATTATATTTAATTTTTTTATTTAATATAATTATTTAATTATATTATTTTAATATTATTATCTAATTATTAATATTTATTATATTAATTTAATATATAATTATATATTATTATATTTATAATAAATATATAATTATATTATTAATATTTTAATTTTATAATAATATTTATATTAAATATTATAATCATAGAAAAGATTTCAGAGAGCTGTTTGCATTTATCGCTCTTATTTAACAAATAATAATCGTGTAGTGAGGCATGGTAATAACATGCAGTGATAAGAATAAGACAAGAGCTATTTTAGTGCCTCCTGTAGAACATAAGAAGAAGAATATAAGAAATGAAAAATAGAATATAAGAAAACATAAATCTATTATAAATTCATTAACGAAATAAAAAGAAGCCAAAATTTTATTATATATCTGTGAAATTTAAAATTTTTATTACAAAACTTATATAAAAATCAAAGAAAAATTAAATATATTTAATATAAATATATAATGGGAAGAATTCTAAGTATAATATAGACAATAATTTCAAAATACGATTCATACATAAGTTTTATTATTATTCTCTTACGGAATACACTTATAATTTTAAATAATAGTATAGAATATTGATTTAGGTGTATTATTAACAATAAAGGATTAAGTATTGTAGTTGAAGGATCGCACTCCATTAAATATAACTTCAATTAATTAATAATTTTAGCCAGCAATCAAACAAACGTATGCAAAACGTATTTTATTACAATTAATCATCTTTAGTGATATTCTTGACGATATATATCTTAGTGGTATAAGTATTGGAGTTGGTCTAAGGATAAGAACTCTGAGTAAATTTTATCGAGACAGTATCGGTAATACATATTGAAGGAACTATTTACTTTCTTTCGCATAGTTTACTATATAAGTCAGGACAGGGCTTAGCAACGGCGTGGTCACTTATACTTTTTTGCTTATGAAAAACTAATCTGGACCAGCATTGGGAATATCTTATGCGTCTAGAGGTACATAATACTGAATCTTATTCTAGGCAGTGGAATGCTCTGTCTCGCACCTACGAAGTTTTTTTGATGTGAGCCAGGAATGGTTAAAGTAATAAGAAGGCGATGCTTAGTAGGCACTGAAAGGGTGAGAACCCTACCTGTTAGATGTATATCTAAGGACTGGATAAATATATCAGGGAATAAATTTTTGAGAAGGATATAAAGATTTTCTTTCTACAGTCTATATTTCTAAAAAATACGAGATCAGAAATTTTCATATAGGTCTTAATTCGCCAGAAGGAAGAATAGAGTGTATAGATTTAAGAGTCCAACAAAAGACTGGAGTGGTCTCGAAAAAGAGCGTCCGGAACATACTATGTGCGAATGGTATATAGTAGATATTAAATATTTTATAAAAAGAAAAGATATATATTATATTTAATATTAATTATATATATTATAATATTTATATTTAATATATATTGAATAGTATTATAGTATATATATATTCTATAAATATAAATATATATATATTTATTATTATATTGAGAAAATATATATAAATTAAAATTTATATTAAAAATATATAATATATTATTATATTATTATAGTAGTTTCTTATATTATAATTATTGAAAGGTATGCTTTGAGTAAAATGGTTTATTATAGTTTTCTTATTTATTATAAAAAATCTAGGATAAATTGTTATGTTGTTAGCCTTTTGAGTTTGTTTTGCATACCGTTAACGATAAGAAAATCAAACTTACGATATACTTTTTTCATCGCCATGAATGTTTAAAATTTATCGATAAATTTAAAAAACATTAACCATAGTTTAAATATCGTGCAGTGAAAAAGTTTATTCCTAAATTTAATATTTAAAATTGGCATGATAAAGATAGCGATAAGTAAAATCTACCATTAAAAAAATAAATAAACTACCAGGAAGAAATTAAAATCGCAATAAAAAATAGTAAATATTCAAATATTTTAAAATAAAAATAATAAAGAGCTTCAATTTTTTTTTATATCAGGTAAACCTTTCAACACCATTTTATAGGAAAAAAATTAAAGAAAACAGAAGATAATAAAACTGACCAATCACCGTATACCTGTTTTACTTAAATTTACAACAAAATTTTTCAGTAAGCTTCTTAGTATTCTCAATATACATTAATAACCATTTAAATTAGTAAACAACTTTGAAGAAATCCAAAGACATTAAATCTACATTCATCAGAATAATTATAACAGATTTACTTTGAAATCCCATTTGAAATACAATAGGATTAGTACGAAAATCCCAATACAAATTTGACAACAATACTTGAATACATAAAATAGCATAAAAAAAAAAAGAACACTACTTGAGCCAATAGCTACAGGGAAACGAATTGGTATAAATGATCGAATATAGGTAATAACTAACCGCTTTAAGCCTATGTAGAAACAACAAAACTAATTAAGGTGAATATATCATATATATAAGTTATACAGCCATCACGAGTAAGTATTATATGACTTGTGTCACGTCCAAATGTAATTGGAATATATATTGTAGATATGTAGGATCTAACCGCTTTAACTTACTATGTATCACTGAGTAATTATCCTACCGAGTTATAACTGAATGTGCGGATGAAATCAGATATGAATTTTGAATAGGACGCAGCGTGTCAAGGCAATACTTAAATTCTATAATAGTGTAAAAAAAAAAAGAAGCTCAAGAAGTCAAAAAATTTGGTATCTTGACTGTTAAAGTTTTCTCAATCAGTTTATATCATAATACATCATCCCTCAGCTTTTATTTAATTGTCACCCTCAAGATAAATATTATTATATGAAGATCTACCATAAAACAATTTGTTGAGTATATATTATAATATATAATATATATAAGGTACTTATACGCCAGCACTTTAAGAGAGGTATATACTTTAGCCGATAATGCCACGTATATATATTATAAGTCAATAATAAGCTTATTCACTCATAAAAGGACTGAAATAATAATATAAGATGTTGATGTTGCATGTATAAAGGACTATATCATTTAGTATAATACCTAACTGTAATTTCACCATATCTAGTACAAAAAATCACTATACTTATTTATAGTTAAGTAATTATAATCAGGATTAACTATTAATACCACATAATATTAATTAACATCGAATATATTTATATGCACTATATAGTAATAAAGTTTGGTTAAAAGTTCTGGTAGGACAACATTAATGAGATTATATTCAATTAATATTTGAGAAAATGTACACATTAAAAAATGAAATATTATAAATATATAATAATACATATCACAGTGCCTTAGAGATGTCAGAGACAATAATCAAAGATAATAATATAACTAAATATATAAGAAGCAATATAAAATAATAAAATATCATTAATGATACACTGTAGATAATAAAATAAATTAATAAATATTAAAAATAAATTAAATAAATAAATTAATACAAAACGAGTAAATAAAAAGTTAATTTTAATGAATAAATAATATACTAATAATAAACTACAAACATAAAGTAAATAATAATTATATAAGAGTAATAATAACAAAAATAATATATAATATAATAATATTGAGTTGAAAAATTCTTACAAATTTAGATTATCTAATACGAACTTACACAATATTATAATAATAATAATAAGTAATCAAATACAACGAAACATTAGAGTTAATTATTACGAAAAATAAAAATAAATAAGCTAATAATAATTTAGATTGCAATATTTGACACCATCAAACAGTTCTATTTCAGGTGTCAATGAAAAGTACGGAGATAATAACAGTTAAAATACATGACACACAGACATAATCGAATCACAACAAACGCAACTCAATATCTTAAATAATCACAGGACACATACGTAACAATTAATTTCCCCTCCGAACGCCATCACCAAAAATTTTCATACACCATAGTCTAAACTAAAAATTTTAGCAAGTTATCCATTTGACTATTTGCCAAGAGTTAGTCAATAAAGCCTAAGACTTTCCACTTTGTGAGAGGGACATACAAATTGACCAATCGCTCTGTCCTATATCGAAAGAAAATTTATTGCACTATGTGATGCTCGCTAGGGTTTTTACTCATCATACTAGCCCAGGATAAATCTTAAATCTAAGCCTCAAACTAATCACCTATACGATTAAAAAACTCTGCACAACCTCGAACTAACTACACCATCACACTAATCTGTTCCTCTACCCTCTCGTGACTAATGCTATTATATCCCTCGATTCATTAATCACCTACAACTTCGAATGTTACATCATATTCGGCCCAAAAGTTTTTACGTAACCCGAATGTTCAGTACCATGGGCTACGTCTACAGAACGTCCAAAAAAGTAGTTAGTTATAAAACGAAGAATTACGGGAAAATATAACAGATAGGGCTGAAATGATAATCATTGCTCAACTGATAGAAGAATTTTTTAAGTTTCTCATTAAGAAGTTTGCTTCCTTTAGATAAACCTTAAATAACAACAAACATAATCTCCTCGTGTACGTATGGAATCAAAATTATTTTGCTCAATTGCCTTTTTACTTCCCTCATCCAAACTAAAAAAAACTAATAAAATAGTGAAAGACCTATACATAAACCATTTTCACAAGTTCATCATCTTTAAATCAGACATTACATAAAGTTAAAGCGTATTTCTATAGATGAATTTATAATAAAAATGCTACCTAAATAAATAAATTATAATCGTAAATACTTGTTCTAAATAATTCATTCAATATAAATCGAACACCTCTAAATCGGATGTCCTGTATTGTACTTACGCCACTCACAAAACCAAAATCAGACCTAAATAAATACCCATACCAATTATCCCTCCAAAATTCCATGATTCCTTAGGTTTCATACAGTTTCAACAGAAAATAAAAATCGAAGAAATCATTTTATGTTATTACAAACAAAACGAACAAACTAACCAATAGTTAAAAAAAGGATGAAAACTCGTATAATATTACAGATACAAAAGCTATACCGAAACCAATTTCTGACGTAAATCTTATTATATCGTACGTCATGAAAATTATCTATTATAGAGTAATAATATGTAAGGATCTCTATTTTATATTATTTAATGATGATCAATAAAACTGTTCGCCCATTTGTAACTGTTATTACAAACATAAACACAAACTCTATTATTACTTTTGTGTATTTATTATATTAAGTCACTAAATATAATAAATTTCTATTCTAATCTCAATGCTATGCATAATAATATGTCACTAATTACAACTATTATATTAAGAAAGTTGAGATTGAAGATCTCTACAATATTATATTAATTTGTATATTGAGTAATTATTTATTTTGATATTCTTCATTGATATATATTGTAGGATGGTAATCATGTAGGCATGATTATTCTTCAAGTACTGAGGACAGTAATTTTGAGTGATGTAAATTATAAAAAATTGCAATATAATGCAGATCCAGAAATTGATATCTCAATTCATTATTGTTTATCTGATATTACTATTTTAACATGATAGTAGCATCTAATTTTGTAGTGTCAGCAAAATCATCTGAATTAGTCTGGATATTTTATATTATTATACGACACTAGTTATTTATATTTATGGATGATCTATCATATTTATAATATTGTGTTAAAGAATAACCAATAATTAATCAGAAGAATTTGAAAATAGAAAATATAAGAGAAGAGCTGAGTTAACGATGTTCACAAAGTTTTTTTTATTTTTATATCCTTTTTATATTGCCAATGGAAATTAGTTGTTTTATGAGAATCGCTGATTTCCGACTAATTACAATTCTTGCAGATAAGTGCAGTTTAATGCTATATTACATGTTGAGTCATTCTATGAGCAAGAGATGTGAACAAAGCATAGTTTCTTCAGTAGGATAAATAGAACACTTTACATCGTGGTACTGAGTGACTTTCGTTATATCGTTCTAAACTCAAAATGACACGAGAGAGAAGGTTTCCTGCTCGGGATAGAAAGTTTCGTTTATCATCGAGTTCCGTGGAAGAATTCTTTGTGTGCAAAGTCAAAAAATGATTATAATTAAAAGCACAAAATTTACAATAATTATTAGATATAATAAACTAGTACCTGCGAGTGGCAAACTTTAATCAATACGATCTCTCTGATGGCATAATGCAATTACTCAAATTTATTCATATGGTATTAATCAATCTTATTTTATGTTTATTTCTGAGTTAAGAGGACCTTCTCAAGCTCACATAACTTTCAAGATATCTTTTTTACAGACTATATTAACTAAAATACCAATGATATAACAAGACCATTCTAATACAGTTATAGTTAGTCCAATTATCCTTCTTCTGATTCCTTCATCCGAAACGGAATGTTGCTGATGTCCCGCATAGAGATGTCGTTACACTAGATCTTGCTACTTTTATAAGATAATTAAACTTTAGACACTTTAGTTCGAGAATACTGTTATTAGATTAATGGAAAATAGTTAGAATGTCAGTATATCATCTCTAGAGAGCGCGGAGTGTTTAAAGGAACAAACTCTAGTTCCAAGAAGATAGTTTCTGCGAATAACCTTCAGAAACTCTAAAACATCCCTGCTAACCTGAACCTTCATTTCTGTATCCTTAAGCAATTAGTCACTGTTATTGAATCCTGAGAGTAATTAAGCATCAAGAAGTAAGTAATAAGCTACAACATTAACAAGAGATTTTATAAGTTTATCAGTCCCCCATGAAAATATTAAATTACGATTAGTATACCTTTCAAATGATACTATAATATATATATTGAATCGTTAAAATTAATTCTAAATAAACACTCATTGACGACTTTTCATATACATAACCAAAATAATATTCTTGAGTTAGAGTTTACTTTCAATAATTTGGTTGATGATTCACAGCTAAGGTTCGCTAGATATAATATATGATCAATTTTTGCATATCATTATGAAACCTAAACGATATCTTTATGATTGAATAGGAATTGGAAGAATATGATATAACTAAGACACATGAGTGCCCTTTCATAACTCGCAACAAGTAGTGGAGCACCCGATGTGAAGACCACTATACTACTCATGTCATGCCTTACGTCGTGTCTTCGTACTCTATCCTTAATCAGCGCTCAAGACTCGACTCCTTTTCTCTCGTCCACTCTCTCATAATCCACTTCACTCTCATCTCATACTTCTAACTACATACATTTTAAACTCTTACTCAATTAACATCGTTTCTCTACTTCTCTTCCTGCTCTCCCTTAACTTCTTCTCTCGTCTTCTATTCTGCTTCCTATCTGTCTCTTCTCTCCTCTCTCTAGTCACGCAATACATCACACTCTTTAATTCCTTCTCTACATCTCAATCTGCATCCATCATCTCTCGTCCCAATATCTCTACACCTATACAATACGTAATGATTAATCATTGTTGCTAGTTCACAAATTGAGTATAGAATTAGTAAGTTGTAATTTGCATGTAAGTTATTTAATAAAATAATCACTAATTCATAATACTTGATACCACTACTTCAGAATGTAATATAATTAAATTTACCATATTAATCAAAACGAAATCTGTCACTCTATGAAGATTCCATCTTGACTGAATCGAGCAAAATTTAGATGTCTACATCAAAACCCATGTGAAAACTATATCATTCCATCTTCCTGGCCTAAGTCAGAGTAAAAGATAATATTCAGAATATAATCGTGTATTATATGCTCAATGATACTAAGTACTAAATCAGAATTTCCACATCAGAGATTATAGATATGATATAGACTTGAGATACACTCACTATATATCTACAAGCCTTTGATTAAATATTATCAAGTAGAATTCTAGAGTGATTAATATGAATCTAAAGTTCTATTCACTTATTATATTAACAAATAACTTTCATGTCACTCATTAATCATTCGTTATCATCTGTTCAAGCGTACTGAATAACATATAGGCAGCAAGTACTATATAATATTCACAATATTGTATATATATATCATATAGTATCAATATGTCAATAATTATTGAATCAGTAAACAAGATCATCTGGAAGGGTATAGTGATGCAGATCATGCTATAGTCCGACTAATAATTATTAGAAATGAAAAATAGACAATCCCTGATATATAGGCGCAAGTATATATATTGAGTCAATTTACAGGGTTTTATCAGTATAGAGTAGTATATTTGAGAATTTAAAATCATAGTTATGAATAATATAAATTAATAAGGATGAAGTATAATCCTATTATATATATATAATATTATATATATATATAAAAATTAATATATGATAATAATATATATATATATATATAATATTATATATATTATATATATAAAATATATAATATATTTAAGATAATATAATAATATATAATATATAAGTTAAAATACTGATTTTACTTCATGCCTGTTTTTTTTTTTGTGTATATTTCAGGTCTCTTGTGTCTGATGATTATCTTTTGATTTCATGCTAAAATCTGGGTTTGGTATGGGGTGGGGGTTGTTGGTTTACGTTTCTTAATTTGCTTTTACGTTTCTTTTTTATTTTTTTATTTAGTTGATTTATATATAATATAATGCTAGTGAACGTGAGAGAGGATAGCTTCAGGAACAGTTTGCCTGAAATATATAAAACCCAATATATATATATAAAATCTAGTAATAATAATTATTAGTATATATATATATATTAGTTAATATAGAATAAAAGCCAGACAGTTATATAGAATAAATATAACCATTAAAATAAGGAGTAGCTATCATATAGATATACTTATCAAAGATGTATAGCCTGTATAGGCAGTAAGAATTATATATTATTACTATCGATACTTTAGTACTAATAAATTTATATTCGCTGCTTTACGGATAAAGATAATATATAATTAGAGAAATATAACATATATAAAGCATTAGATGAGTCTTATATAGTAGTTATATAAAGAACATTGTTGAATTTCTCAACATGCTATAATAGTTATACTATAAGTTATTATTATCTTATATAATATATATATATACTTTCACTAAGTTAGGCTACCTCACCTAAATGTACTAAATATAATTATAGACTTTTACAGTCCTATAATCGAGACCAGAGTTGTAGAGTCCCTCTGTACAAATCGTACAATGCATCCAATGCGACGCTGTTGCCAATGGCTTCCGAGACCCATTGCTGATCGTCAACGTTGCTCGTTAAAGTGAAAATTCATTGATCCTAGTTCAGATCCTCAGAGTGCGAACAATGAGCAAGTTTGAATACCCTTTTGTTTTGCCAAGACATTCGTGTTACTGGTGTGCATTCCTGTCAACATTAAAGCTTAATACTGTAACACCGTGGACACCTCACACCTGAAGCACCTTATTACAAAAGCCTCCGTTAGTTGTTCAGTAACACGCCATTCTTTTACGATTCGTATCATAAAAAGTTAGTATCACCGTCATATATAGTGTTCAAAACTATACTCTTTCATCGTATACTATATGCACACAGAAAAAACCTTAATAACTAAAAATGATATCCTACTAATGTGAAAAGATAGTAGTAATATTATCTAATCCCAAATATAAATGAAATTTGAGAGCTATTAGAATTGATAATAAGAACATAATACAACAAAAGTATATTCTGATGTCATCAATCTCGATACTTTATACTTATCACTATATATAGTGATGTGGCGATATTTCCCATGAAATACTCAGATAACTAAATGATCATATAGATTATATCAACAGTATCGAACAAAATAACCTAACATAACTAACCTTACATACCTTTTCCCAACATATATTCTCATTCTGACTTCTGGCTTATAGAGTCCAAAGAATAAATATCACTAACCTAAATTATTAATACCATACTACCTAACCTTCATCCTATACACTTCAGCTTTCAGATCTATGAAGATCCAAGAAGAAACCATACCATAACCTATTAATATAACCTAAACAAAAACATCACTTCCAAGATACTTCAATTTTTCTAGTAATCCATTATAAACACTGCTTAATCTAATCTCAATTAATTTATATTGCTGGTGCCAAAATGCCTTCATTATGATACAAACCTTTACACCATGATTATAGCCAAAAGGACCGAAATTACTTGACTGAACGCCAGTTCTATACTCTCTCTACACTTCTTTCCCAATTCTATCATAGCAAAAGTAACCTATAACCACTTCATTTGAACAAACCAATACCTCATTATCCAGAGATAACGTCATCAAGTACACGAAATACGCCAGGATCACTATGCCGGGTTGTATCAATAATAACTCTACGTTCACTTATAGACTAAAACTTACTTTATACACAAGACACTCGATAACTACCACTCACAATTTTGTATATTCACTTCATCGTTACGTATAACAAGTCAATATCACTAATAGACTATAATCATCTCAGACACTATACCCTTGCGAGCAGAAATAGAGATCGCGTATGAATTGTGGCAATGTCCATGAAACAGAAGAAGGTTGCATTATAAGCAGGGTGAGTATTAAATCGAAGAACTATGATCTGATTGAGGATAATGACTTTTCTGACACAAATCCTCGATAAAAAAGATACATATACTCTCAAAAGAAAACCTTATAGTTTTAGAAAAATAATATATTTTTAATCAAAAGAAATATATTTATTTCTTAAGTTAAAATGAAAAATTAAAAATTATTTATATTTAGATAAATCCAATCTCATGCAAAATGAAATTACACTATTTCATCTCATCTACTGAGAAAAAAAGATTATTACAGGTAATTGTTAAAAGTGTGTCAACAAATTGTCTACATCTCATTCTCGAAACTCGCCTTAGTAAAGTCGTCCCGCTACAGCTCATATATCCATGCATATTTGTTCTGTCAAGATTAACCACCACACTTAGATCCTTTACTTCAATCTACGATCCTATTCTTTACCTCGCTTATAAGTAATTACGGGGTGGGTATCGAATGTTCGCAGTGTTAGCGCATGTGAAAGAGACTATTATATAAGAATGACTCCATTAAAAGTTTCTCCATAGAGTATCTCTAGTAAGGCATTGTATAAACAAACTACGCAATCAACTTCCAGACGTTCCATAATTAGTTTAATATCTATTATTTAAAACATTTTATTATAATCATGTAAGTTGATTCATTTTCTCTATATTATAATTATTTTATGTATTATGTAGATATACCAAAAATTACTACTATTAAAATAAGAAACACTATATCATGTTAAATATATTAATTCCATAAGATATACAATACTATTTACTTTATTATCCTCTATTTGTTCTTTTGTCAACATAATTATGAGCTGTTGATCGTATTAAATAATTAAATCTTCTTTTATTGACACAATAAAAAAAAACTCTGAAAATGCAGGTTATAATTAAATTTGGCATTTAACTTAGAATGAAGAAGAACACTATTTATGGAAATGCAGGATTTCTCAATAAAGCGCCTCATAAGTCATGCTTACTTATTGGTTTCATGCGATGTGTCGATTATGTCTGACTATAATGTGCACTGACTAAATTCATCTATATTCTATTAGAGTAAATCTGCCAATTTTTTGTTTAAAATCATATATTCAAATAAACTGTTGAATACACAATATAACTAAAATAATAATAAAAATAAATTGAGTATTAAGGTATCATATCTATCACTAATAAGTATAAAATGAATGAAGAAAAAAAATGTTATAATATATATGGGAGAATAATTTCTAAATGTAATTTTAATTTTGCATCCAATAAAGCTTTTTGCAGATTATGATTTGCCAGAAAAAATCGTTACCAGATAACTCTTCACTCTTGATATTTAATCCATTATTTATCTCTGAAGTTTCTTATTTATTGACAGTATTGTGACCCAATTACAAGATTAGAAATTGATAATATTGATGATAGCTCGAGAATCATTATTATAAAATAATATAAAACTAAAATACTTACGTTATATATTATTATTTTAGATTGATAGGTCACATACTTTATTATAACCACAACATATCAAGATCCCCAATGTCGAAAGTTTGATACAATTACATGTGTTAAACTGCAGCTACTTAGACCAAAGATCCACTAGATTAATCTGAGCTAAAATCTGGTTACCATATACTACTTATCTTTTAACCTGCTTTATAGAAGAAATTTCCATTTAAAATCTTATTTCGAACATATCTCACTGTGATAGATAATCCATTATAACTTACAGAATCTAGATCTTATAGCTACAGCTTTCCTGTTTGAACTCATTGTTTGAGTTCTTCACTGAATTATTTAAGCCTGCCATTAGAGAGTTTCTAATTAATTTATCCGATACCTGAAAATGAACATCAGAAAATGTGTCTCATTTTCCTAAAAAAAAATTGACGTCAAGTTAAAAATCGAATTATAGACTACAACTTCATATGAAAATCCATCTAATAGACGCAAAAAAGTAATCGATGTCGATGTTCCTAAAAAACAGAACACCATCGACAACAAACACATACCATACATAATCAGGGCTCTATGAGCCTTGGTCTAATCATTATAGAATCTAATCGTGGTTTCCAACTACCCATGAACACATTCTAACGCAGATAATACCACCGTCCTGCACCTATCATTACAAGCCCATATACATCTAGAAGAGTTCCTAACATTATAGAGATTATCTTCTCATCGAAGCACCCTTGTCCAGCTCTCACATATATTAATATGAGTTATGAGACAATTACTTATAGATTTATCAGAGCTGTCATATGAAATTTATCACAATAGTAGAACCAATTTCCATATTGTCTTCTAAATTATTTAATATATTTATAGAAGTATATGTTATTCCACTCGTGACTGAAATCCTTACTGAAACAGTCAACATGACTTTCGATAGGACAGCATACCCCAATTGTATCACCAGCGAATGCACCACAGAGACTGAGCAGGAAAGGTCCCTCCCACAACAGCCTTTATCATCAAAAAGTTAAAGTCAGTCAACGGCTATTGCTCACAGCGTGAACACAACCGTGACTCTTCTTCTCACAACACACCTTCACAACAATAGATTTACAAGCCCTTCTATGTCATCAAAATCGATAGAAAAGGTTCTCCAATTTATATAATCTATACATAATCATCAAAAAATTATAAAGATATAAAGTTCTTTCTCTACCTCTCTCCTCCAACATCGACATAAAAAGTGCGTCATATGTAACGAATATCACTATATTTACATATCAATGGCTTGCGCGCGTCCGCGACTCACCATTAAAAATACATCACGGTTCCACAGTTTTAACCTACCTGTAGTGATTCAAATAAGCATCTCCTTGCATATACTACTATGTAAATCTCTAGGTCTCAAGAAATATTTAATTTAGTATTTTTATTTGGATGATCATTCCCTTTTACCATAGTGATTCAAAACTCGTATATTAATTTTATACCTTTTCTTGATATAAACAAAACAAATATAGGACAAAAAAAGCGAAAGGCAATAAGTTATAATATATGTATATTATGCTTTTGTTTCAAGTTTCTATATAATATTTTTCATAGTTACTCTTTTGATATATCAAAGTAACAGTGAAATTGTATGCCCACACGCACATCTTCTCGCCGTTTTACAAATTATTAAACGAGGTAATAAAGTTATCTTAATCTAAAATTAATAATATTTTCCTAAATTGTCTTTTTATTTCAAAATAATCACTTATACATCTAATCAATATTAATAATACCTAAAACAATAGCAATAACTTTAGTATATATATATATATATATATATATATTATTATTTCAGTGGTATGTCGAACTCTAGGGTGGATATTTCTGACTATGATGATTTCTCACTTAAATATAATGGGTAACTCGAATAAGCACACACGTTTAAGGCTGTAAGTCTTTCTTTTCTAGAAATGTATGTCATTATTCTTCTTAAGTACTTTTCTATTTTCGTATAGTTGACTTGCACCTTAGTCCCATTCTTGGGAAAATATATAAGGAAAATATAATAGAAGATAAAAAAAATATATTTATTAATATATATAATAAATATATATTAGTATATTGAATATGTTAAAGTGAAATAAAATTGAGAAATGAATTAAAAAATTGATAACAAAAAATCCAAACACAACCGATTGACAAAAATAAAATATTGACTATGTCATAAACCATAACACAACACACTACCAACCCACTTCGCGACTATGCGTAGAAAAAGCGAATATAACACACATCTGAAGTCAAACGATAAACTATAGCGAACGAGAGAAAAAACATAGAATGAAAAATAAGAATTATATCATTTCTATTTTATAATTCTCTTTGTATTTGTTTTAATTTATATTCATCTTTTAATAGGCCATAGTAATATCATGTAACCGATATAGA
The DNA here is from genome assembly GCA_015478945.1 of Trachelipus rathkii. Taxonomy (NCBI): domain Eukaryota; kingdom Metazoa; phylum Arthropoda; class Malacostraca; order Isopoda; family Trachelipodidae; genus Trachelipus; species Trachelipus rathkii. Next base: position 50,603 of record JABUQX010044591.1, read on the forward strand.
TTAATATATTACGTACGATTAATATAAATATACATGGGAACGATTAGTAGTACTTTGGGAAATCATAATAGAAGGTTTATAATTATATTATAAAGTATTAAAGTATTTTATGAACTGAAATGAGTTTTAGCAGATCTTATTTATTAATTTAAATATATATATAATATATAAAATACATCTGAAATACTAAACAAACAAAATAGCAGTTTCCGTAAACATATATAATAGTTATATATATACAGCAACTAACTCATTAGGATGATCTGGCATATACCAGTATATATATAACAGACTGCCAGATATCAAATGACGAACGGCGAGATACAATATATATATATTATAATAATAATAGTATCAACGATATTTATATTATATATTACTATATATTATATATACAAATAGAATTTTACTTAATTACAATATAGATTATAAAATATTAATAATATATAATATATTATATTAATATATAATATTAATATTATATATATATTATATATATATATATATGGTGATATTTATATGTGTAAATTAGTATGTTACAGTCACGAAATAATCTTCAACATCTGCGTCCAGTAAAACATCTAGGTCCCTTAGCATCATCACATAATTAGCTAAAATATACAATCAGGACTTTAAAGTTTCAATATTGTGAATTATAAGAAGTTTGCAATCGAACAGACTAAGGTTGACACTTTCTAGTAATATGAATGAACATTTCTTATATTAAGCGTTAATCAGCTATAATAAGATGTTAACAAAGGTATGTTGTTAAAAACTATGGTATTAAGGTACAAAATATGATAAAAATACGAACACGAGTCAAATTTAGAAAATTATGATTATTTCTATACTTAACCATGTGTCTACTAATCCAATTTTGTATCTAATGCTATATGTATAAAGTATGTCATAAAATGCAATCACATTAATAATATATGCCAATCATATGTTGAAAAATTAGCATGTTAAATTTTTTCTTACTATTTTCATTAATTTAGTAAGCCTATATAAAAATATTTGCAGATTTTATATCATATAAGTGTGGCCATCGAAAAACATGAAGTCATTCTGTGAGTTATCTATAAACGTTCATTTTTTATTATATCCATCAGTATTTTAACTAATTCTCTATTCTATACACCAAAGTTCAATTATAGATGATATCTCGAAGAGATGAGATAGCAAGAAACGGATCTCCTATAATAGAGCAAGGATTATCACTTAAGAAAGAACATCTCATGATAGGAATCGAAAACTCACTCAAAAATTCGCTACCTAGAACACAAAAATCTATAATTAGTAAACAGCAAATATCCACATGATCCACTCTTAACATGATAGCTCATATCAACATACAATAGATTCTATAAAAAGAAAATAAGGATAACCTATATTACAAAGAATTACTATACTAGTCCCAACGTTCATATTAATTAGGACAGCTAAAACTAAAGAGAACTTAAATGTTAGAGATATAAGCACCAGGCCCCTAACTAGAATGATTAGAAGAAATCCCGGTTCATAAGCGAGCTATTGTAAATTTAATGACAATATTATTTCTCTCCTCTCATCACCCATGATGCCCTCGTATGAGTAACCACATCGGGAACAGCCCGTGGAACATACAAGATGATTCCGCGGCGGTGAGAGACAATCTATACAGTTCTTAGCTAAATACTCAAAATACATGCCAATCCTCAAAATCTGCTCAAAAATAGCTGCCAATGCAGACAAAAGTTCCAGATTTTGTGAGATTATTAAAAACCCTAGTTTGTCAGCTATTCAGTATTATTTCAAATTATTTCACTCTGTGGAATGTTGGCAAAGTAGAAAAGTTAAAGTCATCAGTAAATTTTAATAAATGAAAATTCATCTCTAGATACTTAAGTAGCTAAGATACATATTTAACTAGTTGTTATAGCTAGGTATAGATACTAGATAAATATTCAGGGATATAGAAAAATGCCTAACATTATAAGATATATCGGTCTTCCCTTAAAAACTCCGCAAACTTATCATTCCTGTACAGTCCGATCTTTCGACCAGAACACTCATTTAAGTTTTTTTAAGTGTTAGGAATAATTTACCTGCCCGGACATATTGGGGTTTCAAACAAGAACTCAGTAAAGTATCCCCCCCCTGTTCTCCCACGCATACGCTAATGAGCTGGGACTCGCTATACCACTGATTCAAAAAGGGAATAATAACAATAATAATTTGATTGTATGTTTCATATTTTTGTATCAAGTTATATTCCAAACTAAATATTTAGCTGACTCAAGTCGCTAGACCAGAAAGGTCAGCTTGAGTCCAAATTGCCCTACCCAACTTTACTCAACCGGAGTAATAGTTTAACGTTAATAGTATAAATTATATCACACAATGGAATAGACATAAAGCGAATTTCAAAATGATAAGAGATGAGTTCAAGCCACCTGTAGCAAACACCGAGCTACTAAGTCAAAAAAACCAGATCAAATTCAAGCCTGCTGAATCTATGCTAGAGGACTGCAAGCTCAGCCTGGCTTTCCTTCAATTTTAGTCGGACATTCATTATAAGTTGTATGGTATATTATATAATTTGTATCACTAATTAATCTACACTCTATATAGTTCCAGAATATTAATCGAGGTTTCATAGTCTCAAAGTAATCATAACAACAAGATTGCACGAGTTACATACGATTCCTCCTAAAGATAACCTATCAAAGAACACCTCATTTCTTGATTCAATCAGAATATTTGGAAAGAATTAATTCAATAATATACTCCAGAAAAGCTTCATACTATGTATCTTCTTCTCCTTAGTAATAAGAGGAATACAATCTCACGGAGAAAAAACAAGTTTATCATACCCAAGCCAACCTGGATACAATCCTAGCGAGGGAAAAGGAAGGAAGAAAGACGAAAGAAGAATCGAACTATGTAAGCAACTTCGCCGCCCCCAGAGTTCGTTTCATTAAAAAATATATTAAATAAATATAATATATTTTCTTATTTTTTAATTTTTATATATTTTATTTTTATTTTTTTTTATTTTTTTATTTCATATCTCCAACTTTTATATATTCTTTCTTATATAAATTATTTACTATTACCATATAATACTTCACAACAATTCCATATGAGCTTGTGTTTTATCATACTTTAAGTTGTACTTATAAAATATAGGAGTAATATAATTATTTGAGAGAAAAAGTCTAGCCATATCATAGCCGAATTACAGGAAGATAAAAAGGTATAGATATTATCATATTTATTATAATATAATATTAATATATTTATATAATATATATATATATAATTTATATAATTAAATTATATGATGATAATATATATAATTAATGTATTAGTAGTGTATGTCATGATATGTGGTGTACGATAATATATTATTTCAGAAATGATTATTTATATATAAATCGTTGAATCTGAACTAGATGCAAATAACAAAATCATCAAGCAACATTCGATATGGAACCGCTTTTGTTATGCGTATGAAAGCAGGAAGTATCATGCAAAGTACATGACCACAGTAGAGTGACAGGAATCTCTCCTACACAAGAGCAGATCTAACATTTTTAGAATGGGAATGAAGACGTGATGCAACGGGTTGAAAGCAAAACAGAAGTTGAAAATCTGTCAATTAAAATGATCAGAGTTCAAAGAGAAAAAACAACAGAGATATTATCAATTAAGGTACCAAATTAGAGGAGAAAAAAGGAGCCAGAACATATGACAATGTAGAAGACAAAAAATACATCAAACTGTAACAGAATAACCATGAATATATTTCTGAAATATTATGCGTAATGGGCAACTTATTTCAGAAGGGGATAGGAGCTATCTGAGAAGTAAGCAAGCGAAAGATATAAGAAATGCGGAGTAAGTAGAATCTGCATTAAAGAATAATAATAAGTGTGCTTTCGTACACTGATGAAATGATTGTTAGAGAAAAAGCGAGTAAGGAAACCATTTCGAAAATCTGCCGCTACAAACATTGGTGTAATGGAGCAGGGTATAGTAAAGATGTGGGTTTGTCGGTGCTATAATTCTCAAATAGGTACTATAATGGGAATCGAGTAACACTCTGTAGGGAGTATATGAATGCGTAAAAGATACTGTTGACATAGAAAGAATCGATATCCTGTGAATGATGATCATGAAGGAAGACGAGAATGTGTTTAATGGGAATGAAAGTTGTATGACACCGATCTTAATTTTGATGTATGTATCCGAGAAGCATTGCAGGATAAGAGCATATATATAGTACCCTAGTTACCCTTACTATTAAGGGTAGGGAACGATATAACATATTAGGGAATTAGTTATTGTAGATATTAGTGAGGTATATATATTGTGAGTATTTGTTGAAAAGAGTACATCTAAATGACTGAATAGATAAATATTATACAAGATAGAACAAGGTTGCAGTTTAGAAGTGGAAGATGTATATGTGAATAAAACTTTATATTCTATAAACAATTATGAGATTAAAGAAATGAGAGAAGAGATAAATATGCTCTTATTCATTATGAATTGAATACAGGACTGGTGATTGACTCTAGTGAAGCGATGGACTGAGTTGTAACAATAACTGGTCGAACAGTGATTGTATATCATATTATATAAGCGGAGTAGACAGGATGTTGTTGTCTTCCTGGATTATATAAGTTATGTTATGTGATAGATGGTGTTATGGATAAAGATTAGTAAGAGTATCTACTAGTAAGTGAGGGTGGCAGTAATAGTTGAGCATGATGGATGAATGAATAGTGGAGTTGTGCCCTTAACCTATTATGAATGCGATTATTTGTTTTGTTGTAGCAATCTGTAAAGAGTTTGTGATGAATTGTAGAGAGATTGCAGAGGGTGGTGAGTTAAATAAGGAAAGAGATCATAAAATGAAACGTAGATAAGAGTAAGGTTATGTGTGAGTGAGGACAGTCCCAGTGAGTGAAAGTACTATGTAGATGTTAGAGCAGCTCGCGATCAAATAAGATGTACAGGAAGCTATTAATGTAGTTTTAGGTATGTTGCATTTGCATGAAGAAGAAAACGATATGATTGCAAGACATTAGTAGGAAAGTTTGAATGCACGTAGTGAACCGAGCGTGCAATTCTAATCGTTGGTTAATGAAAGGAGCTAATTATTGCATAGCAGGTCTCCTACTATGAGTGAGATTGATGGGTATAATCTTAGTAGTTTTTATATCGTTTAGTAGTGAGACTTGTCATGAATAAAAGGTATAGATCTAAAGTCAATGTGTTCAAAGTGGACAATCTTAGCATGCTATGGGGGAGAATGAGTAAAATCAGAAAGATTGTAGCCCATCGACGTGTGTGTGTGTAAGAAAGCATAAATGAGAGAAATAAATAAAGTATGCTGAGATGGTCTTGTATGTGGAAGGATGAATGATGTCGGGAGCTCGTCCTCGCTTAAAAAAAACGGCCTCGTGATTGAAAACAATCAGAATCGGCAGTAGTGTTGAATAGGACTCGACCGGCTCGGAGGAGTATAATCCGCCAAAGCAAAAGTGTTGAATTGTAGGTCAAGTGAAAAACGATTAAATAATTTCTGAGGAGAGAAATGTAGCTCTAAAACACGGCATACGTGCGGAAAAATAAAAGTGCATAAGATAACGAGTGAGAGAGGCCGGGTGTTTTATGAGTATGTTTGTGCCAAGCTGCCGCCACCTATCGTTTTAACATTGTCCACTTAGGGAATTGAATTTAAAGGAACCTTAATACGAATACCACATAGACCTCCGTCGACAACTAAGGTACCCGTAAGATTCCTACTTTAAACGCTGATATTTTGGATAGGTCACACTTTATGACAACGGTTCTAATTAAAACACTAATAATGCGTGGCCTTTTTTCGAACATACATTTTGTCACACTTCTATTTAACTGCTTTTTCTTTGATTCCTAGATGATCACAGACACGCACCTTTTTTTTTTTTTACCTAAAAAAGAGTAGATAAGAAAGAAATAGGTTTATATATATATATAAGTAATAACAAGAAGCAAATTTAGAATTGATCTTTTTGGTATAAAAAGACTTACCTTTATACTAATTAATATCCATCTATTCTATATGAATATATATATATGGTACTGATTATATTCCTGCTGTGGTTGTCAAAAAGGAATAGGTACCATTTATTTAGGTATAATGAGTTCATATATTATAACCCCATTTTTACTATAAATATAATCCTATACTATAATAACCAAGTATCACAATGAAGTCTGAAATATTAATAACCTTCTCTATTCTTCATCACACTATTACGCACCTTCATGTTATCCGCTGAGAATGGGTGTAATGTATTCTAGTTTTCTTAATAGTACAGGAGCACGGCCAACGAACCATATAGCATTTTAAGAATAGAGAACTACACCACGTCGAAAAGAATCCCTCAGCCATTATATAACATCTCCATACAAAGATTAACCTATTAAATTCATGAGAACTCATTTGACAGAAATATCAGAACAGATCAACCTCTATATCATTCATAGAAGCTTCGACGAGCACACACGATGGAACACCTTCCTAGAGTGATCCGCATAAGGTTACGATTCATCCATTGGACCCCACTGGCCCATCAAACCAGATACCAATAAGACAACAATCCCCCGCCTTCACTACCTTATTTATCACAACCATCCTTCTCGCCATACTACCAATATACTCATGATTAATAAATCATCGTACGCTACACTATTCTGTTTTACTGACTCAATTCTCATCTTTATTTCTTTCGTCTCCCACTGTCTGGTTTCTCCAATCTACTCGCTCACTTAAAATGAAATCACACATTACCCATTAACCAACCGATGAACACGTACTATCATTCATCCTATATAAACCATTAATAACCCAAAACGACAATCTTCTATCAAACATTATGAAACACATTATCTTCTTCTTTATTCTCTCAATTAACTTATCCCCCTTTCTTCCAACACTACAAACAACTCTTCTAATACTAGATCAAATTTCATTTCAGAACAATATAAAGAAGAATTAGCATACTCTATCCCAACAGTTCAATGCAAGAGAGTTTAATAATATCTAGAAATGCTAAAAATGCTGCTATCAGCATCATATACTTATATGATAACGCGAAGACCATTTTATTGTCTCTCTTCGACTATACATTCTTACACAGCATAATTAGCAAACATACTTCTCAATTATGCTAAGGATAGCCCCTACGACACACAGACTTATGTCATCATTATTAAAACGTTCACCACCAACGATTTATCTTATGTACTCCTAGCATTACTCTATACCTACAGCCAAATTCTGACAATCTTCCTATACACCTCAGGGCAACAGACACCTATTCTTACACAACTATCACACAATTAGCTATAAAAAACAAAAAACAATAATTATACTTAAATAATTGTAAACCAGACATGTTTCAACTCTCCCATCAACATACTTCACCACTGTGATGCTCCTCACTCACAACAACATTACTCTTATCCACGATATAAACATTCAACCTCTCTAGTTTTCACACGCTGCAAAATTCTCTCTACCAATCCTCTCAAACACTCATTTAGAATTCTAACACACAAAAAACCAATCATCCAGAGCAAATATAATAAGTATATATATAGAGAGCGCACCCTACCCACTCTCAATTTCTACCATATCTATTGCCATCCTTATATCTAACTAACCACATTTATCCTCTAGCCAATCTCACTCTTCACTCGAATTCTTTCAATAACCCCTTAATCCAAACATACAAATATTGAGAAAATAAACCCACAAGAGACATCAACAACACCCTGTCTTACTCCCCTTAATACCAAAACACTCCGACCATTGGACACACACTTATATTCTTCTAATTCACGTTTTACACTTCGTCAAAACATTAAGAATAGTTTTGACTTCCATTCAGTAATGCGTTCAACAACGCAGAACAACACATATATCACTCAGTAACAAATTTCCATAAACGCTTCCTCATGAACTCTCATATAAGACACTAGCTTGCACCTCTCAGTAATCAAACCGTTCCTAAAACAATCTATTCTCTCGTTCCTTCATTTTCCCAATCATTTTTCAATGTAAAGATTTTGATCCACACATCCCTACCCTTTCTAAACGCCCTTATTCTTCACAGATCAGTCCTTCAGTCACTCGACGCACTCTTTCGACCAAAATACCAGCAATATCACCTTCCCTACATCACTCAATAAATTTATTCCCCCTATAATTTCTACAGTTCCCCTTATCTCCCTTTACCTTATATAAGGGCACTATTACCAGCTCTCCTCCAATCCCTTGGAACTACACCCTCTATAAGTGCTTTATTACACAACTTCCATCCATATCAACACCATCTCGCCTCCTTCTTGATTTCATTTCCCAGTACATGTTCATCTAACCTGCAATTTACATCTTCAACTTTTTCACTCTTACCATTACCCCTCCTACTAATAGACCTCATCACCACCAAAATAACCTTTTACCTTCTTCACCATATCAAACCCACACACATCTTCATTACTGCAAATGTTATACTGATTCAATATTGTGCAGATCTTCATAGTTTCTTTCCACACTCCTCTTCACACCTATTATCATACAAAAGCACCAATTCCCTATTCATTATCTAGCAGATTCCCCTTATTCTCATTCTTAACCTTTCGCGCTTCCTTCCTATAGAGCTCCTGTTCGCCTTGTAAGTCCCCATTCATACCTTTTTTTTTCCTCCTTTCAAACTGTCCATTTAACCTCTTGTTTCTCCTACGTATACACCTTTTAGTATTTCTTTTTCCATCCTATATCATCCAAGGCATTCTTCTTATTGCAGTCTTCATCAATTTTGCTCTTTTAGACCATTCAACCACCGCTTTCTTTTTTACTTAACCGCTCATCACCTCTTCATTCCAACCATTCACTGTAACATTCTTACTTCCTACTTTAGCACATCCACATACTTCCATTTGCACTACTAACAAGCTCTCATTTTGCCCCCCAGTATTTGTCCATAATCAACTTGTTCACTTCAACGTTTTACTTGCGAGCGCTCCTTACATACTTATCCTTATTGTCTTGTTCACTTTACTTCTCACTCTAATTTACCTACTTCCTTTCGTATCACCTTCCTTTCCATATAAGGCCCCCACTAACTTATTTATACATAGAACAAATAATGATCGATAATCCCATTTCCTAAACCCCTCACTGATTTTTAACATCCAACAATACTTCAACATCTCCATTCTTTCACCCAACACTAATTCATCCATACTTTCACTTTCGATACCATCATCTACCTACAACAACTCTAGTTTACTTATTGGATACTCTGTGTTTAAAGGAAGTATTACACACACATACCTCTCTTCTTCACAGAAATCAATCACTCCTACCATTCTCATTTTTCTCCCGCCACCCCAAAAACTCCGTTATAACCATCCCTTTCTTTTATCACCCTAATCACCATTCAGCCCCCAAAACT